>CAUZXS010002338.1:0-180342 GCA_963585895.1 Sepioteuthis lessoniana | reverse complement strand
CCCACTGGAGATCTTACGATAGAGGTGACCATGTCTGCTGAATAGGGCAAGGATGTAACTATAAGACACACCAGGTTCCATGATTCGTCAATTTTTCATCACTTGTGTGCGATGTGGACACGTAGCTCAGTGGTGTAGTTTCGATTCTGCATTCTGTGGTCATTGGTTCGATCTCCAGTTGTAAAGACCATGGTATACACTGTTGATGAGGATTAATAAGGTCGAAAGACCTACCCAGTGGTCCCGTATGCGACATACCGGACCACTGGGTAGGTCTTTCGACCTTAATGCTTTCCGGATTCTCTAGTCATGGCAATTCAATTTATTATTCTCATAGATGTGTTGTGGAATTTTTATAATAGACAGATATGAAATAAATGTTGCCCAGTCGGTTGTGGTTGTAGAATAAACCTACTGAACTTTGCAGAAGGGTAAGACTACACCAAAGAGTGTCATGTGGTCAAGTCAGCTAGAGCTGTAGAATACATCAACTGCATTTCTGCTGAGGGGTAAGACTACACCAATGAGTATCTTGTGGTCAAGTCAGCTAGAGCTGTATAATACACCAACTGCATCTCTGCTGAGGGGTAAGACTACACCAATGAGTATCTTGTGGTCAAGTCAGCTGGAACTATAGAATACACCAACTGCATCTCTGCTGAGGGGTAAGACTACACCAATGAGTATCTTGTGGTCAAGTCAGCTAGAGCTGTAGAATACACTAATTGCATCTCTGCTGAGGGGTAAGACTCCACTAATGAGTATCTTGTGGTCAAGTCAGCTAGAGCTGTATAATACACCAACTGCATCTCTGCTGAGGGGTAAGACTCCACCAATGATTATCTTGTGGTCAATTCAGCTGGAACTATAGAATACACCGACTGCATCTCAGCAGAGGAGTAAGACTACACCAATGAGTATCTTGTGGTCAATTCAGCTGGTGCTGTAGAATACACCGACTGCATCTCTGCAGAAGGGTAAGACTCCCCTTCTGAATTTCCTGTAGTCAAGTCATGTATGGTTGTAGAATACACCGACTGCGTCTCTGCAGAGGGGGTAAGACCATCTAATGAGTGTCCTGGTATGGCACTAAACAATCTCATGATGATATTCCAGTAATGCTGGAGCTTTGCGGAATGGGGAGTACTCCTTTATTACCATCACTCCCAGGTCCACTCAGCTACGTAGAGGTAGGACCTGATAAGGGTCTTATCTTTGGATCAAACAGTACCAAACTGTATACTTATGCTAAGTGAATTGCTCGAAATGAAACAGCTTTGTCATTTAAACTGCATTTATCTGATTTCTGATAATAGCGCCATAAAACAATATTTAATGGTAAAACACAACTATAGCACTAACTAACTTAGATATTCCGATGTAAGAAATATTCTCACTGATTATAAAATAATTATGTGGAGAAATAATAATAAGAATCGATTACAAATACTTAAAGCAATATCATAAATTATTTAAAAAAAAAACTTTAAAAAAAGGCATTTAACACAGGAACAAATATATCAAATATTTTTAATAATTAAAATCACTAGCTCTAATAGTAAGCATTTTTCCAACTAAATTAAGGATACAGAGTCTTAAAAGATAAAAGGAATGTTTAAAATATTTCATTTTTTATTTTGAGGGTATTCCTTCTCTGAGAAATAAGTATAAAATTCATGAAATTGTATATTTTAATCATTACTACAGAGAAACATGATGTCTGACAAGCATATATATATATATATATATATATATATATATATACACACAAAAGAATACAATATATATATATATATATGTATATATATATACACATATATATATATACGCATACTATATATATATATATGTATATAGATATATACGCGCAAAAGAATACTATATATATATATATACACACACAAAAGAATACAATATATATATATATATATATATATATATATATATATATATAATGTATTCTTTTGTGTGTGTATATATATATATATATATATTGTATTCTTTTGCGTATATATATCTATATATATATATATATATATATATATATAGTATGCATATATATATATATACATACGCAAGAATACTATATATATATATATGTATGTATGTATGTATGCATATATATACACACAAAAGAATACAATATATATATACACACGCATAATATATATATATATATATATATATATATATATGCAAAAGAATACTATATATATATATATATACATGAAAGAATACAATATATATATATATATATATGTATGTATGTATATACGCATACTATATATATATATATATAGATATATATAGATATGCAAAAGAATACTATATATATATATATAAATATATAGATATAGATATATATACATATATGTATGCATGTATGTATATATATATATATATATATATATATGCATGTATGTATATATATATATATATATATACACACAAAACAATACAATATATATATATAAACGCATACTATATATATATATATATATATACACACAAAAGAATACAATATATATATATATATATATATATATATATACGCATACTATATATATATATAGATAGATATAGATATATATAAGCAAAAGAATACTATATATATATATATATATAGCATGCAAGGATAGCAACTTTATGAGATAGAATTACCAATTTCTTTTCAAATCTTGTATAGAAAAAAATCAAATGGATTGTAATGAATTATTCCACTTACTAAGATAAAAGCTGTTAAAATAACATTCATCTCTTTTATCAAAACCTCATATTTCAGAAATGTAAAATTATATTTATTCAGACTAAAATATCCTCAACTTCTTACATAAGAACATCCGAAGGCTATTCTATTTCTTGCCTTTTTACAGTAAATTATATGCATATCTATAGTCATCCACAGACACATCTGTTTCGTTCGATCAGAACTCCTCAGTGTGGCTAGGTAGTATCTCCCCGTAGCTGGATCGAAACCCGGTTGACTCAAACGCCAAGCCAAAGCTTCTAACCATTCAGCCACGAGGAGATATTAGCTACGAAGTACATTTTAAACGGTTATGAATCACAATTACTATTGTTTACATACATCCATTCAAAATTAAATTATATGCAGTAAGATCTTGAGAATTTCTGATATAACCCCCATTATTTTTTCAAGGGAGGAAGATTGTTTTAATTCTATTATTCATGTGTACACAATTTATGGACATCTAATTTCCTAGCAGTTGTGAGTTCAATCCCTGAAACAAGTACTGCATAAAATGACATTCAGGCTGGTTTGCTGAAAGAGATGAAGATGAATTAATTCAGCTGATTGATTGATTGGTTGGTTAGATTTTATGGCATATCAACCATTGTAGGTTATTTAATGCTAAATCCTCTTTATACATGTGTATTAATGATATAGGATTTTGTTTGGTTGGGTTTTATGGCATATCAATCTTTGTAGGTTATTCAATGCCAAATCCATTTTTATACAATAATCAGTTCTATTTCAAACAATTCAGTTGAAATATTTAAAAATGTTTGAATGTTTAAAAAAAAAACGATGAACAGACAACTTCAAAAGTAAACGCTACAAATAAAATAAATTAATCAATAAATAAATAAATAAAATTCAAACTGTCAATTAAAACTACACTACTCCTGAAGACAACCAAAAGTAGGGCCAAAAGAACATGGGCAGAATATATGGGACAATTCTTTTACCCACTGGATTCCGACACAAGAAAAATAACAAGAAGTCTTGAAAAATTACAATTAAAAATAATAAACAGTGTTCCATTGTCTTTAACAAAATTGCTTATATATATATATATATATATATATATATATATATATATATATATAAGCGATTTTTGTAAAAAGTCATCTGATGTGACGGAGAGTATAGTAATATTCTTTGCCAAAATAAATTTATAATGACGGCTTAACCAAGTTTGAATTTCCATCCGATTAAAATATATATATATATATATATATATATATATATATATATATATATATATAATGGTGTGTCCATGTGCATATATTTAAGTCAGTAGTGACACCGGTAGGTAGGACGTTTTGGTTTTCACTTGAAAAGCTATACTCTCAAATATATTACGAAGTCATAAAAATTCTTACATAGCAAGTGAATTGTCCTTCACTTTGGTTTCGACTCAATGTCCAGACTCAAATTATCGTGATTAATTATTTTAATTCTCTGACTCTTATACCTTTGTTTCTTTTTCATTCCTTAAAATGTTGATTCAGGTCAACTTGACTCACAGAGTTCCTAATAACCCTACACGAAAAAACAAAAAAAGTCAAAACAATGGGTTTAGTTATTTCAGGTCCATGAAGAGCCACCCCCACCAAAAATAAAAAGTAATCATTCTAATTACTAGATTTTTGGTTTGGTTTGTTTATTGGCATATCAACCATTATAAGTTAAATAATGCCAAATCTTTTTTATATATATAAATCAAATATATGATTTTTAAAGACATTTTGTAGGTTTCATCTTTAACGAGCCTGAGCTCATTTTTTAACACTGTTCATAGGTTTCACTTATTTCAGTCTAAAACGAAAAATTCTATTGGCTATTTGCATACAGTTTAAATGTTTTCAATTATTGCTATGTATAACTAACAATTCAATGAAACATCTGTTATTTGATAACACACTGTTAAATGATTAAACAATTTTATTTCAAACAATCGGTTTAACACATGTATACGGTTTAAATATCAAAAAGTTCTATTTGACCCATTCACAGGAACCTATCAGGTGCTATCCCTCCAAGCCAGAGAGGACCTGGGGGCGATGGCAATGAAAGGGTACTCCACATTCCCCAAAGTTCAAACATTACTGAAGTCTCACCATCAGATTGTTTAGTGTCATATCTTGGACACTCGTTGGGTCTTACCCAACAGCAGAGGTGCAGTCAGTGAATTCTACAGACCCAGCAGATTGGACCATCCAATAACTAGTGTCAGACGATAAGACTTCGAAAGCACTTGACTGTCACGTCGGAATAAACGTTAGATTTCGGACATTTACATAAAGAAAGAGAAATAAAACTTTAAATAATTGGTGTCTCTAAATAGATGCAACCCATTGATATAATTCCTATTGCATCAAGTCATCTTTCATCTGAGTTTTAAAAAGCAATCATATCACTTCAGAAAGGTCAACTATGTGATAAGGACAGAAATTGACTGAGTTTATTATACAGTGCAAGACTAAGTGGTTGGGAACGTCTTCAGAGTGACTTTTTCGGACTCTTTTCGACCGAAACTCTCTGCATCCACACTGTCAAGATATCTTAGAGTCAACATCCAGCTAGATTTTTTGCCTTCGAGTTGAGATTATTTACTCATGTCAGGTTTCGAAATTCTTGTTCCCAACGAAAAATTTGGCTTTTCTCGAGATGATTATTAAGTTAAACTTCCTGCGAAATATTGCTTGCACAGTTTTGAATTATTTTGTGTCTTCAAATAATTAGTGACGAAAAAATGTTTTTCCTATTTAGTTGAAGGCATTGTTATCAAGGACTAATTCTTGGTTGGTTGGTTGGTGGGTTGGTTTGTTTTCATGGTAGCTTATTTAACGCCAAATCCATTTTTATGCAAATAATCAGTTCTATTTCAAACAGTTCAGTTTAGAATAAGTGCACAATTTAATTATCAAAAACAGTTCTATTTCAAACTATTCAGATTATTCAGACAGCACTAATTCAGCTAATTTAATTTAGTATAAGTACATATTTTGTCTACACACTGTTGAATATCAAAACATTTCTATATATAATAATTCAGTTTGGTATAAGTAGAGTTTCAATGTCAAAAACAGTTCCATTTCAAATAATTCAGTTTAGCAGAAGTCCACAATTTAAATGTAAGTACACAGTTTAATTTTCAAAAACATTTCTATTTCAAACTATTCACCTTAGTCAAATAGTTCTAATTCAAACAATTCAGTTCAGCATAAGTATTTAGTTTTGTTCTATCTAACCCATAGATGCGCAGTTTAAGTGAAAAAAACCGTAAAGTCAAGAAACCACAGTTTAGTTTTGTTTAACTCATAGAGAGGATCCTTATCAGGTGCTACCAATCCGGGTCAGAGTGGACCTGGGAGCGATGGCAATGAAGGGGTACTCCGCATTCACCAAAGTTCCAGCATCACTGCAACCTCACCATCAGATTGTTTAGAGTCAAAAACAGGGCACTAATTTGGGGGGGGTCTTACCCCCCTGCAAAGAAGCAGTCGGTGTATTTTACAACCCCAGCCGACTGGATTAACTAATACTTCTCACAGTAAACTATTTTCACATCTGAAACAAAAAAGAACATAGCATTATTATTCACTCATTAGAGCTTTTCACATCAGCGTTAGCCGATGGTTTTTCACTGGAGTCTGAGTGACAGCAAGTCTCCTCAAGTCTCCAGGCCATTCTCAACAATGCTGTCGTTTGGATGGTCTCCACTCATCCCCAAATTCCAAGTCCTTTCGTCCCTTTAGCAATCCTTTCGTTACAGTTCCAAGTACACCAATTACAATTGGTATAATTTTCACCGGTATGTTCCACAGTTTTTTCATTTCCCTAGCAAGGTCGAGATTTTTATTATTATTACAGTTATTAACAGTCACATGGGTCCAATGTATATTGAGATACCCTGTACTACCGCTACTGATCTTCTATGCGGATAGCTTTGGCATTAGATAACCCACGAAGATTGATATGTTATCGATCAATAAAACTAACCAACCAATAAAATGTGTTTTTCGCCCTATTTTCGCCGGTTATATTAATGTTTCAATTCATCAGTAAACTTTTTCGAGAATTGGGTCACGTGAAACAAGACTCATCGTCAGGCAAGCCGCGTTACTAAAATAATGAAGGCAATTTAACGCCGAAAGTTTCTCAGCTATTTTAAATGCAGAAGACCATGTGCATTAGAATCTGTTTTAGAATTAAGGAAAACATTTTTTTTTACTTCGGTAAAAAGGTCTTTCATATAAAAAAATGAATTCTTAGGCAGGAGAGTCAAAAAGCATCGCAGGTTGCATATGGCCGACGGGCCGTAGTTTGTCCATGACTTGTTTAGGAGAATGTATTCTGAATCATTCTGTAGGGGCGTGTTCACAGTGAAACGAGGCTCCGTCCCTCAAAAGGGAACGGGAAAAGTTTCTTTGTGTCTTGGCCATTTTGCGGAGAAAGGAAATCGAACTTTTACGCTTCATTCTTGTATATTCTTTTGACAACGCCTCCTGGCGGTCTTTAGAACATATCCTTCGGGTGACAAGGACGATTTTCCTACATGTATTTATGTGTATTCAAGACAAGAGAGAGAGAGAGAGAGAGAGAGAGAGAGAGAGAAGAGATTATTTGATGTATCGCAGTACTATCAAAATCGACAATCGATTTTTGCATTTTTCTGGAATTTAAGAAGTCTTTGCAATAAATATTTACGATATATTTATTTATTGATTTATTTTATTGGCAGGTCAGATCATCAAGGGTTATTTTATACCTATAGTTTATTGAATCATTATTGTAGTTTTATGCCATATAAACCATATCAACCTTCGTGGGTTATTTAGTGCGAAAGCCATCCTTGTAGAACAGTAGTAATAATATTTTAGTCATAACTAAAAGGATAAAGGTATTCATACCTTTCCCGATGGTATTAGTCCAAAAGTGAACGTATTAATGTGACTGGAGATTGAACCCGCTTCCTTTGACGCCACAGTCGAGTATTTTACCCATAATACCACAGTGATTCTTAAATTTAAAAAAATAATCCTATTGAATACGAATAATTTTAAAGCTGATCTCTTTAACCCTCAGATGGGGCACTGACAGGTACTACCACTCCGGGGCAGAGTGGACTTGGAAGTAATGGCAATGACGGAATAATCCACTGTGCGCAGCTCTCGGGAAGAGGAGTCTCACCATCAAATACAGTTCAGTTTCATACAAAAATCAACCATTTTGTGGGAGTGGGTCTTATTCCTTTGAAAAGAATGGAGTCAGTATATTCTAAGCGGAAATATTATAGGGATTTAGGCTTTTAAGTTTGTAAGTTACAGCAAAGAAAGAACAATGGCACATTGTAGATTGATTTTTGTCAGAGTACTAACGTGAAAATACATTAAAAATGAGTAAAGGAATTTTAATCTAATTTATGTGGCTTAATGATATCATAATCGGATATATATATATATATATATATATATATATATATATATATATATATATATATATATATGCGGCGATTGACATAGAGCTACAGTATTTGCCAATGGAGTGTGAGACGGGGTTTTAATCACAGGTAGAGTCATACGAAAACTCAAAAAACCGATGGATCATTCATAAAGTTGAGTACTGCCACAGTCGATGCAAATAGTACACACGCACACACACACACACACACACACATATATATATATATATATAATCACGCTGACAGCCCCGAGTTCCCTTACTCTCCCTGACTCTCTCCCCCTCTCTCTCTCTCCATCTATCCCTTTCTATCATCCTCCGTTCTTAGCAGTTCTTTTAAGCTGCATCTTGTCTTCATGCAGAGGTTATATATATATATATATGTATATATATATATATATATATATATTATATTGCACTTAGTTCACCACAAACACACAAAGTGATTTAGTGACAACCAACACTGGTATATATATATATATATATATATATATATATATATATATATATATATATATATATATATTTTCTTTAAAGAAAGTATTGCTCTGTAAAATTAATTACATTGTGCTCTCTACCAGGAAAATTTAAATGTTCAGCTCTTTAATGATTTTCTCCTCCTGAAGTAATTACTCCCAACTCTGGTTTTACTGGACCGAATAATACCTATACATACATATATATATATATATATATATATATGTGTGTGTGTGTGTGTGTGTGTGTGTGTGATTGTAAGAAAAAGTTAACAGATCGTCATTTGGCTGTTATAAATTTATATCAGTTGGCTACTCCATAAGAACCACCAACCTCTTCAGATTGCCATCATATTACGTTAAAAATAATTATAAAAATGTTCTTTCAAAGGATCCTTACTCGTTTCTTGTTTATTTTTAAACAAGAAAAATTCATAAAAGTTAGAGATATTATATCTATTGTTTTTCATATATATAGTATTGAACACTCATATTAGATATTCCTACACCTTGGATTTCCGCATGGATATTATAAAGAGAATATGCCCGTGGTGTAATGGTTATCGTCATACGCAATGGACGCGGTGACACGTGTTCAAATCCTGGACGAAGCTGATTGCAGTTCACATAGAACTAATACCCTTGGGAAAAGTATGAATCCAATTATTCTCCCTCCAGCTATGGGTATATAGTAGGGCAGACTAGGTTCTTGGTGAGGCAAGTAGTCTAGGAGAAGGAAAACCTGTTAAACTCCGCTTTAAAATTGACCTTGTGTCAGATCCTGTCCGAGCGGATGGTTGGTAAATATGTATAAAGACAGTATATAAACTGCAATATGTTAAAATATATGTAATTGTAAGTAAATGTCAACGGACCGTCATTTGGTTATTACACATTTATTTCAGTTGGCTACTCCGTCAGAGCTACTAACTTCTTCAGATAGCCATCACATAATGGTGAGAAAAATTATAAAAATATTTTTTCAACGGATTCTTACTCGTTTAAAAATATGATTGCATAAAGAAAGAAGAAGGAAGACAAAATAGATGGACTAGAAGTTGTTATCAAAACCTGATGTATTGTCAATATCTGGTGTTATGTATCGTTACGTATCTAAAAAAAAATTAACACTAACAGAAAATTTAACAACTAAAATCTTTTAAATAGGTTAACCTGATTTATTTTAAGAAAAAAATATGTCTATTTTTTATTTGTTAAAGGAAACGTAGCGACAAAATACTCTTACTAAGATCAAATTTAATTTAGTTAAAATTTCTTTCGGGTTTTATCTGATCTGTATTTGAGAAAAAATTTTGCCATTTTGTAAAGTCTGAATATTTTTGTATATATTTTTTTTGAATACTGCTATTCTGATTACCGTTATCAATATCACTATAAAAATTAATTACAAGTAATTATATCTCTAATAATGAAAATTGACTATGATTATTATTATTTCTAATTTATCATTATTTTTATTATTATTGATATTGTTATCCTTACTGTTATGACATCAATAACAATACAATACTGATACATTACATTCTATCATGTTATTGTTAGCACTATCAGTTTTTCAATTGTTAACCTATATCATATGAGTGTAAATCTATTCTTATGACGGTATTTAAAAATTAGTTCATTAAATTTATTTAATAGCTGACTAATAAATGTATATCGTATGATGCTTATATATATATATATATATATATATATATATATATATATATATATATATATCCTAAAAAGGGGGACCTCGGATTAGCCAAAAACTACCGAGGCATAACACTTACATCCATAGCTGCCAAAATCTACAATGCCCTACTACGAAACCGAATAGAACCCAAAATCGACAACATACTTAGAAAAAACCAAAATGGCTTCCGAAGAAATAGATCTACGACCTCACAAATATTAACCATCCGCAGAATCCTTGAAGGTGTACGGGCAAAGAACCTACAAGCGACATTAATATTTGTCGACTTTACCAAGGCTTTCGACTCCATTCACAGAGGAAAGATGGAACAAATCCTACTAGCGTACGGCATACCTAAAGAAACCGTAGCGGCAATAACGATTCTCTATAGAAACACTAAAGTAAAAGTACGATCACCAGATGGAGACACAGAATACTTCGACATTGTAGCAGGAGTACAACAAGGGGACACGCTGGCTCCGTATCTCTTTATCATTTGTCTAGACTACGTACTTAGAACATCGATTGACAAAATCAAAGAGAATGGCTTCGAACTGACGAAGAAAAGAAGCAGAAGATACCCCGCAACAACAATTACCGACGCCGACTACGCCGATGACATAGCGATATTGGCAAATACACCTGACCAAGCCGAAACACTTCTACATAGTTTGGAACGAGCAGCAGCAAGCATTGGCCTCCATGTTAATGCCCACCAAACGGAATATATGTGCTATAACCAAACGGGGAACATCTCCACTCTAGAAGGAACCCCTCTTAAACTAGTAGACAAATTCACGTACCTAGGAAGCAGCGTCGAATCAACCGAAAAGGACATCGAAACGAGGTTAACGAAAGCATGGACAGCTATCAATAGGCTATCGACTATATGGAAATCAGACCTAACCGATAAAATGAAACGCAGTTTCTTCCAGGCAGCGGTCACATCGATACTGCTATATGGATGCACTACATGGACGCTAACAAAACGGCTGGAGAAGAAACTAGACGGCAATTACACAAGAATGCTGCGTGCAATCCTGAACAAGTCCTGGCAGCAACACCCCACAAGACACCAACTGTACGGCCACCTGCCCCCTATCACGAAAACTATTCAAGTTAGGCGAACCAGACATGCAGGACATTGCTGGAGAAGCAGAGATGAACTCATAAGAGATGTACTCTTATGGATCCCCACACACGGCCGCGCAAAAGCAGGACGACCAGCACGAACGTACATTCAGCAGCTATGTGAGGATACAGGTTGTTGTCTGAAGACCTGCCGAGGGCGATGAACGATAGGGAGGAGTGGCGAGAGAGGGTCAGGGATATCCGTGCTGCCAGCACGATATGATGATGATGATGATGATATATATATATATATATATAATCTTTTCTAGTAGGTTCAAAGAGGGAATAACAATATTTTAAAATAGGTAGGTCAACGAAGAGCTTTGTATTTCTGTAAGTGAAATCCAAAACCACTCCAACGCGCACATAGCAACAAAAACATATCAAATATCAAAAAAGGGGTCAAGCAGATTAAGGTAAACAGACACTAAGAAAAAGAGAGGAAGACCTCTATATAAACCAATAACCAACTGACAATCATTTAAACTGCAAACACAAGTGAGTTCAAGTCTCATTGAGTACACCATTAACAAGAACTTGTGCCATATATGTTCTCTGACGAAAGCAACAAGCTGGAAACATACACGTATGTAAGAACAAAATAAATAAACAAATAAATTAAAAAAATACAAATCTCTTCGTGGACCTACCTATATATATATATATATATATATATATATATATATAAGATTAATGCAGCCAAAAATTCGAATGGGTTAACAAAACAAATGTTGACAAAAATTACTATTATACTCAATCAAATATATATATATATATATATATATATATATATATATATATATATATATATATAAGTTTTGAAATAATGCCACTAATATAAGGAGAACGTTTAGAATTTTCTCATTTTAAATGATTCAACATGGGAAATCATTTTAAAAGTTTGACTGCTGATAAAACAAAGCGTTCAAAAAATATGAAGATGTGTTGAATATGAGCTCACCTGAGAATCAATGCGAAACTCTTAGTTCCACTTCATAAATACCTTATTATTTTTTCTGCATAGCATACTATAAAGTTTTTATGGATTAAAAACACTCTTAACAGATTCGAAAAGTAAACGCTACACAATATATATATATATATATATATATATATATATATATATATATATATATATATATATATAAAGTCTATTCTTCAGTAATTCATTACTTTTCATTACAGAAATTCTTTTTTATTCATTTTCCAATTTAAGTGTTTGTGTGTGTGTGTGTGTGTGTGTGTGTGTGTGTGTGTGTGTGTGTGTGTGTGTGTGTGTGTGTGTGTTTTGTAAAAAACGAAACTCACCGAATTCACGGGCCAAGTGTCTTGCAATGGCCATTGTCTGTGGCATTTTCGAACCGTCAAATTCCAGAACAGGAACAACCATGCAGGGCATATCTAGAAAAAAAAAGAGACATCACGAAAAAAGATATTATTATATATTGCAAACATAATTTCTCTACGAATGATTCTGCTGACGGTAGCAAGCACTTTTTCTCCTACCTTTAGAAGAAAATAAATTTTCTTTTCAAAGACATTCCCTTTTTCAAATTTTTTTCTATAGTAATATCACTAGCAATCCATCCAATACACCAACAGCATTTCTGCTGAGAGGTAAGACACCCTCTCCCCGATGATGGTTTGGTTTCTTTGTTTAATGGCATATCAACCTTTATAGGTTATTTAACGCCAAAGCTGTTCTCCTAGAAGAACAGTAGTAGTACTATTTTACCCATAGATGGGAGGATAAGGGCGTTCATACCTTTCCCAAGGGTATTTGCCCGAAAGTGAACGTAATAGCGCGATTGGAGTACGAACTCGCTTACTACGATTCCGCAGTCCATCGCGCTAACCGTTACACCACAAGGACGCCCCCTCTCCCCGATAAGTATTCTATTATGATGGTAAACCATTTTATGGTGAGACTCGGTTGAAAAAATTATCGGTGTTGTTTTGAGTCATAATGGTGAATACAACCAAAGTCAATGATTGCCTAGTCGGCTAGGGCTGTAGAATACACCGACTACTTTTCAATTAAGACCCCCCCCCACCGAGTGTCGTGGTAATGACACCAAACAATCTGATGTTGAGGTTCCAGTAACGCTGGAGGTTTGAAGAATGCGAAATACCCCTTAATTGCTAGAGCTTTAAAGTCCACTCTCGCTCAAAGTGGTATCACCTGGTATGGTCATATCTATGGGTCAAATAGAATTAAACTGTGTACTTATACTAAACTAAATTGCTTAAAATAGAACTGTTTTTGAATGCTAAAGTGAATAGCCTAAAAAATAACTATTTTTGACTTTAAAACTGTACTTACGCTAAAATGAATTTTTTGAAATAGAACTGCTTTGACATCTAACGCTGTGAAAATGAAAAAAATATGTACTTATACTGTACTATTTAAAATAGAACTGTTTGACGATACTGAATCGCTTGATTTAGAAATGTTTTTGACAATTAGACTGTGTATATATGCTAAACTGAATTGTTTGAAACAGAACTGTTTGTTAGTTTAAAAAATGGATTCGGCATTAAATAACCTAGAAAGGCTGATATGCCATAAAAACCTAACAAATAAACAAAGTCAATGCATTTTTGATATTTATATATTCATTTTCATACACAGACACTCTTTCGTTGTATCACAGCTCCTCAAAGTGGCAGGACACGCGAAACGCTTTAAACTGGGACCGAAACCCGTCTAACTTTACATCAGCCCGATAACATAAAAAATACTGCAAGCAGCAGACAATGCGAGGTAGGGAATTTAGTGAATATGTATCAACTTCCACTTGTTTACATTTTACGCTATCTGAGACCAAAGTACTCAATTCGTTAGAATATATATATATATATATATATATATATATATATATATATATATATATATAAGACGAATATATTAGTTTTTATATATATTAAATAGCATTGATGCATGTCTCTGACCACTGGTTTCATGCCGTCTTTATACGTCAATAATCAGGCAAAGAAAGAAGATATTTGAGAAATCGAAAAAAATCTAAATATACAGTCAAAAGAAGGTTAGGATTGTGTGTGTGTGTGTGTGTTTGTGTGTGTGTGTGGATTATATTTACGTATGTGTGGTCGTGTAAGTGATTTTTAGTGTGTGTGTGTGTATGATGATACATGCCTCGTGCGGCAAATTCGAGGTTGTCTCCTGGATATATGAGTCACGATGAGTAGCGATCGTCGCGATTTTGACCGAATAATTTTTTTTTCGTATTCGTGTCTGTGGGGGGGTGTATATACTGATCATTTTAACAAAGGAACAAATTATCATTACCTTTGCATTACGAAGAAAATAAAAGAGTTGTACACAATCCTAACGTTCTTTAGACTGTATTTTACGATGTTTTCGATTTCTACATATCTTTCTTTCTCTACCTGATGATTGTCGTAATAAGACGGCATGAAATCTGTGGTCGCAGACAAGCGTCCATGCAATTAAATATATACCAGCGAGCACAGAATGCAGAGCAGAAACTCTACCACGGAGCCATCGGGCCACATCACGCACACGCGTTGCTAAATAAACTTGCCATGGCAATTGTGCAGCCACTTAATCTGAATGTGTCTTGTAAGTAACATCCCTACTCTTTACAGAGGATTCGGTAACCTCCAGGGCCACGTCATCCCACGTCTTCCAGTGGTTCCGTATGTCGTGCGCAGGTGTTTGGAATAAACGTTATACCTATGTTTTACTTTTCCGTCGTACTGCAAAAGGGTGGCTAATTCACTCTGTATATATTCTTAGATTCTTTGCTTTTGTCACGGAAAGAATATCGAGCTAAGAGGGAATCCATTTGATCGGAACAGAAAAATCTCTTAGTTGAATACTACACGTAGAAGCATGGTAAATAAGAAAAATCTTTGTTTATTCGAAATATTCATTAATTGGGGAGGGCTCTCAAAGCTGCGGAAAAACCCAAAGACAAGGCGAATATTTTCCAATCAATAGGCGATATGTTAAATATTGCTTGTAAGTAAAATAAACCATATTATCATCTTACGAAGCATTGAAATATGCTCTGTACAGCAAGTAAGTATAATAAAAAGTATGACCCTCTAACGATTCATCGGAATTTGGTTGGTTGGTTGGTTGGTTGGGTTTTATGGTATATCAATTTTATAGGTTATTTAACGCCAAATCAATTTTTCATGCATATAGTTCTATTTCAAATAATTCAGTTAAACATGAGTACAGTTTAATTGTCAAAAACATGTCTATTTCAAGCTATTCATTTTAGTACGACAATTCTAATTTTAAAAAATTGTTTCAGAATAAGTATGCAGTCTAATTCTATTTAAATCCATTTTTATACAAATAATCAGTTCTATTTCAAACAATTCAGTTCACCATGAGTACACAGTTTAATTGTCAAAAATATTTCTATTACAAGCTACTCAGTTTATTCAAACAGCTCTAATGCAAGCAATTCAGTTAAGTATGAGTATAGATTTTGTTTACATACTGTTAAATGTCAAACAGTTCCATATTAAACAATTCAGTTTAGCATAAGTACAGTTTCAATGTCAAAAAGAGTTCCCCTTTCAAACAATTCTGTTTAGCATTAGTATGCAGTTTAGTTCTATTTAACCCATAGATACCCTAGCAGTTTAGTTCTATTTAACCCATAGATACCCTAGCAGTTTAGTTCTATTTAACCCATAGATAAGGCCCTATAAGGTGCTACCATTCCAGAGCAATGGTAATGAAGAGGTTCTCCGCATTTGCCAAAGCCCCAGTATCACTGGAAACTCACCATCAGATTGTTTCGTGTCATATCCAGGACAGTCGTTGGGAGGTCTTACCCATCTGCAGAGGTGCAGTCGGTGTATTTTACAGCCCAGGTCAACTGGGCAAGTATAGTAATATGGGAAGTATATGTAGAAAGTGTAATAAAAAGTATGACCAACTCATGACCCATAGATAATAGAGTAAGTTCTGCCAGTACATGTAAAAGTAAGTAATATCATGTAACGATCCGTGGGTAGTATGATATTTTTTCCTAATACGTATATTTGAAAATACGATCCATAGGTTGATTGGTTGGTTTGTTTTGGATCATTTAATGTATATTCAAGTCATTTTCATAAATCTTGTTTTAGTTTGGTTAGGTTTTATGGCATATCAACTATTGTATGTTATTTAATGCCAAATGCATTTTTATTCATATAAACAGTTCTTTTTCAAACAATTCACTTCAGTCAACAAAGTTAAATGGTTCCAAGCATTGTTATCATATTTATCCAACCCCTCCGCTCGGGCAGGATATGACACAAGGTCATTTTTAAACGGAGTTTAACAGGTTTTCCTTCTCCTAGAGTAGTTGCCTCACCAAGGCTGAAGAACCTAGTCTGCCCTCCTATTTACCCATATTTGGAGGGAGAATAATTGGATTCATACCTTTCCCAAGCACTGTTATGTATCAATAACAATTCAATTAAACATTGTTCAGTTGTTTACACACAGTTAATTGTAAAGTAAAAGTAAAGTTGTCTCCCTTTTAGTCGAGGGTGACCCGAAGGCTCCCTTTTCGATAGCTACTACACTAAGGTGTAGTGGAGGGCGCAACTCCTTTCCCTGGATTGCTCCATTTTACCATTGATCCCCACCTTATAATGCTGTGTGTTAAGCAAGGAGGCATCAAGTACCATTTTTAAAGTCTTTGGTATGACTCGACCTGGGATTGAACCCAGGTCTCCCGGGCCATTGGCGAACACTCTAAATGCTAGGCCAATGTCCGGTGTACCCTTTTATTTCAAACAATTCAGTTTATGATAAGTTCGCAGATTAAATAACAAAACAGTTCTATATATAACAATTCTGTTTATCATAAGCACACAGTTTAGTTTTATTTGACCCATCGATAAGTACTACCGCTCCGGGTCAGAGTGGTCCTGGGAGTGATAGATTCATAGGTAATTTAGTATCTACTTTTTGTATATATAATAAGGATATGGTTATCTTACGATCCATAGATACTATGTAAGTTCTGCTAAAATGTATAATAAAGCGCTTATCTACCTTACGATCCATATGTAACATGGTAAGTACAGCTAGTCAGTAAAAAAGAATGTGTGACCATGTTACGATCCATAGGTAATAGGGTAAGAGCTTCTTGTACGTAAATAAAAAAAAGTATGACCATCTTATGATCCATAGGCTATGTGATAAGTACTGCTAGTACGTATAACAACCTTGTTTTAGCAGTAATTCTTGCGTTAATTCCTGACGATAAACAATCTCTTTATTCTTAGTTTTCAATGGATTTCTATGGCAACATCATTAAATAGGAATTTCTATTATAAACGATCTTATCAGTCACTAATGTTTCCTTTAATTCCAACCCATTGACTGTCCTTTTTTATTTATTTATTTATTTTCAATGTACTTCACGAGTTGCGATAAATTTCCATTACACATAATAGCACAGTTTTGTTTGAAACACTTGAGTAATCAACGGAAGTCCAATCTTTTCATTTGTTCTACTGAAATGTCTTTGAGTAAAGGAAATTTGGTATAGAAATTCAGTAAGTGCTGCTCAAAATGCTGGAAGTTCGATCTTGACGCTCAGCAAAATGACCGTGAGAAATGCTGGAAGTTCAATCTTGACACTCAGCAAAATGACCGTGAGAAATGCTGGGAGTTCGATCTTGACGCTCAGCAAAATGACCGTGAGAAATGCTGGGAGTTCGATCTTGACGCTCAGCAAAATAACCGTGAGAAATGCTGGGAGTTCGATCTTGACGCTCAGCAAAATGACCGCGAGAAATGCTGGGAGTTCGATCTTGACGCTCAGCAAAATAACCGTGAGAAATGCTGGGAGTTCGATCTTGACGCTCAGCAAAATAACCGTGAGAAATGCTAGGAGTTCGATCTTGACGCTCAGCAAAATAACTGTGAGAAATTATTCGTATACGTTGACGCTAGCGAAGAAATAATAAACGTCTAAAAGGAAGACCTTACCTTTTTCTCTTATGGCTTATTTTGGTTTGGTTTCTTTGTTTAATGATGTATCAATCTTTGTGGGTTATTTAATGCCAAAGCCATCCTTGCATTAGAACAGCAATGATACTTTTTAACCCATTGGAAAAAGTGGTTTGTTTGTTTTTGTTTTAATGGCATATCAACCCTAATGTTTTATTTAATGCCAAACAATTCTTCAAGAAAAACTGCAGTGATGCTATTTAACCAACTGAATTGTTACATATAACTGCTTGAATAGTTTGAAATGGAAATGTTTTTGACAATTAAACTGTGTACTTATGCTAAAGTGAATTGTTTTAAATAGAACAGATTATTTACATAAAAATGGATTTGGCGTTAAATAACCTACAAAGGTTGATATGTCATAAAACCCAACAAACCAAACCAAACTATTTTCAAGATAGTTAGATTCTTACACAAAATGGTGGGACTGGATTGTTCTGTATTTGTTTTATGCCAAGAGATCGTTGTCCACAGAAGTAACAGTTGCAATCGTTTAACAGTCACTGTTCAAATGAGAATTATATCATTGAATGTGATGCCGATACAATGTCAGAAGATTGTGGCATTAGTTGTTAAATACTGTTAGAAATCCTTGTCCATGTCTGAAGAATATTTTGTTAAATGCAGGGTTTTCTGATTTTATTGTCCAGGCTTTGGGTATTTTTTAAACTAACAAACACACACACACACACACACACACACACACACACACACACACACACACACACACACACACACACACACACACACACACGTATGAAGCAGTGTCTCATCAACCAAAAATGACATCGACACACAGCTAACGAAGACATGGACAGCTATCCATAGGCTATCGATCATACGGAAATCTGACCTGACCGATAAAATGAAACGCAGTTTTTTCCAGGCAGCGGTCGCATCGATACTGCTGTATGGATGCACTACTTGGACGCTAACTAAACGGCTGGAGAAAAAGCTAGACGGCAATTACACAAGAATGTTGCTGGCAATATTGAACAAGTCCTGGCGGCAGCACCCCACAATGTACCAATTATACGGCCACCAACCTCCCATCACGAAAACTATCCAAGTTAGACGAACCAGACCTGCAGGACACTGCTGGAGAAGCAGGGACGAGGTCATAAGTGATGTACTCCAATGGACCCACACATATGGCCGGAAAAAAGCTGGACGACCAGCTCGAACATACATCCAGCAGCTATGTGAGGATACGGGGTGTGGCCCTGAAGACCTGCCAGAGGCGATGAACGATAGGGAGATGTGGCGAGAGAGGGTCAGGGTATCCGTGCTAGCGGCACGACATATATATATATATATATATATATATATATATATACTGGAACTTTGTGTATTGTACTCCTGGTATCTAGTTTGATTCCTATGGAAATAAATCAGCGGTATTAGTTTCAGAACGTTCTTCGTAACCTCATACGGACTGATTTTTGTGAGGGATTGTGCGCCTTACCAGTCATCTTTTCTTCTTTCAGCTGCGGGCAAATTATTGCGTTCCCAAGTCAATATTTAAGTGGATGCAGTGAAGCTGGTCTGCATTCAGAGTGTTTCTTTCTCGTAGACTGGTGGCCAAACAAAGTCTAAAGAAACCAGTTTCCTCAACTAGTTCATCCATAGCTAGAAGGAAAACAGAGGGTGCCATGCCTTCTCCAAAAGCACAAAAGCGAAGTCAATATATCAATGCATTTTTATGGTAAGTCTTTAAATATAAAAAAAATAAATCTTACCGTTCCTGTATTTATCCCATTCTGAGAACTCGAACCTCTTGTCTGTGTATTGGACACCGGCAGCAGCGAACATCATTCTCAAGATCTCGGCACGTCCGCGGCCATTGAAATAATACAAAGTATAGTTAGGCATGATAAAGTTAGTTTCGTTGTGTATTTTACAGAGAAATGAAAGTGTAGCGACTGAAATCACTTGAAGTCTAAACTTTGAAATTCGTATGAATCCCATCAGGTTTTATAGTGTCCCATCTGAATCACAGACAGACTAAATTACTAGCCTGACGCAAAAGTAACACACAGCCCAGCCCAAGGCCAGTCATCCAATATAACTTAATAGTTGTCAGTCATCTAATTCAAGTCGTATTTTAGCTTCAAAGTGCAGACTCTTAAATAATAATGACTGATGCCTACGTATTTCTAAAGTTGCTGGTAAATAAATAATTAAATACCTAAAGCTACGTCAAATATTGAATCTTTATTAGCAACTATGTAGAGAATTCTATTAAAAAACTTAACAAGGTTCGCCCAAAAGCCAAAGCAAATTATCTACTGCATTTTCATAGCATCTACAAGGTGTTTTCGAAAGTTACAACCGACTATTTACAGATGAAACGTAGTTTCTTCCAAGCAGCGGTCGTGTCGATACTGCTATATGGTTGCAATACATCGACGCTAACTAAATGCATGGTGAAAAAGCTTGATGGCAACAACACAAGAATGCTACGAGCAATGTTGGAGGCAGCAACTCACAAAGCAGCAGCTGTATGCCCACCTACCACCCATCACGAAAACTATCCAAATTAGATAAACCTGACATGCAGGAAACTCCGGGAGAAATAGGGATGAGCTCATAAGTGATGTACCCCTCTGGACCCCTTCACATGGCCGAGCAAAGACAGGACGACTAGCTCGAACCTACTACATATAGCAGCTTTCTGCCGATACGGGATGTAGCCCTGAAAACCTGCCGGAAGCAATGGATGATAGGGAGGGGTGGCGAGAGAGGGTCAGGGAGAGCCATGCTGATGGCGTGACATGACGATGCTGGATCAGTAAAATACACCGACTGTTTCTCTCCAGTGTGGGAAGATGGCCCAATAAGTGTCCTGGATATGACACTAAGCAATCTGTTGGATGAGGTTCCAGTAATGCTGGAGCATTGGGGAATGCGGAGTACTTCTTCATTGCCATCGCTTCCAGGTCCACTCGGAGTGGTAACACCTGATAGGGACCTATCTATGGGTCAAATAGAACTAAACTGTGTACTTATGCTAAATTGAATTGTTAGAAATAGAACAATTTTTAGAACTGAAAGAGTACAACGCTAAACTGAATTGTTCGAAATAGAATCGTTTTGCCATTTAACTGTTTGTTTGGTTTGGTTTGTTTGGTTGGTTTTATGGCATATCAACATTTGGAGGTTATTTAACGCCAAATCCATTTTTATGTAAATTATCTGTTCTATTGAAAACAGTTCAGTTTAGCATAAGTGCACAGTTTAATTGTCAAAAACATTTCCACTTCAAACTATTCAAGCAGTTATATGTAATAATTCAGTTAAGTGTAAATACAGTTTTAATGTCAAAAACAGTTCTATTTCAAATAATTCAGTTAAGCATAAGCATGCAGTTTAAGTGTAAGTACGATTTAATTGTCAAAAACGTTTCTATTTCAAGCTATTCAGTTTACTCAATTCATTTTAGTATAAGTATGCTGTTAGTTCTATTTAACCCATAGATAGGGTGCTATCAGGTGCTACCACTCCGGGCCAGAGTGGACCTGGGAGCGATGGCAATGAAGGGGTAATCCGCATTCCCCAAAGCTCCAGCACTACTGGAACCTCACCATCAGATTGTTTAGTGTCATATCCAGGACACTCGTTAGGGTCAGTGTATTCTACAGTCCCAGCTGACTGGGCAATTAACTGTTTGTGGACAGAAACTCTACTAATACTAAATTGAACTGGTTGAATTTGAACTGTTTGGTTAAACTGAGTGGCCATAAATAAAAAATGTTTTTGACATTTAAACTGTGTACTTATGCTTAACTGAATTGTTTGAAATAGAAATATTAATTTGTATAAAAATGGATTTGGTATTAAATAACATACAACCATTGATATGCCATAAAATCCAAGCAAGCAAACAAACAACCAACCAACCTATATACTTATATGAACTTAATTGTTTGAATTAGAACTGTTTAATTAAACTGAATAGTTTGAAATAGAAAGGTTCTTGACAATTTAATTGTGTAATCATACTAAACTGAATTGTTTGAAATAGAACTGTTTATTTGTGTAAAAATGTATTTGGCATTAAATGATCTACAAAGGTTGATATACCATAAAAACCAAACCAACCACCCAAACAACCAACCAACAAAATCTGACTGCAGCTCTGTCAACTTGCCGGTACTACGAGGTGTGATAAGAAATTGTTTAACTTATCATTATATATAATGTTATATATTATATACTATGATGAGTGTGAGCACTTCAGCTTACGCTGATTGCATAAACTTCAAAGGGGTAAGACACCCACACATGAAAGGGCATGACTTAAACTGCATCTTTAATGAAGCTCATGATCTGGGGATCTGTCGAGCGAGTAGTGCCCCTTCATTGCCATTACTCCCATTTCTGCTCTGGCCTGGAGTGGCAGTATCTGTTAGGGTCCCATCTCTGAGTAAAATACATCTGTTTAAATTTTATTTGAATTCCACATGACCGTATAAAAAAAACTGAACAAAAAATTAAACTTTCAATAAATGCGATCGAATAAGCTGTAGGAATAAAAAATGCCTGGACAGATATAAACCAAGCAATCAGCCATAAAATCTACCACTCCTGGTTAAAGTTATTGATTTAACCCATTAAAAGGTTGTTCACTTCGGGTTTTTTAGCAATAAATTAACAAATGATTTGTCGAGTCGACTGCGGCTTTAGAATACACCGACTACGTCCCAGTAGAGAGATAAGACCCACCGAAAAAGTGCCCTCTGGCGCAGTCAGCTGGGGCTGTACAATATACCGACGGCATCCCAGCAGAGGAGTAAGACCCACCTAATGAGTGTCCTCTGGCCCAGTCAGCTGGGGCTGTCCAATATACCGACGGCATCCCAGCAGAGGAGTAAGACCCACCGAAAAAGTGCCCTCTGGCGCAGTCAGCTGGGGCTGTACAATATACCGACGGCATCCCAGCAGAGGAGTAAGACACACCTAATGAGTGTCCTCTGGCGCAGTCAGCTGGGGCTGCACAATATACCGACGGCATCCCAGCAGAGGAGTAAGACCCACCTAATGAGTGTCCTCTGGCCCAGTCAGCTGGGGTTGTAGAATATATCGACTGCATCTCTGCAGACGGGTTGGTTGGTTGGTTGGTTGGGTTTTATGGCTTATCAACCTTTGTACGTTATGTAACACCTAATCTATTTTTATACAAATAATCAGTTCTATTTCAAACAATTTAGTTTAGCATGAGTACACAGTTTAATTGTCAAAAACATTTCTACTTCTAGCTATTCAGTTTATTCAAACAGTTCTTATTCAGCTAATTCAGTTTAGTATAAGTACAGGTTTTGTTTACACAGACAAATGTCAAAACAGTTCTATATCAAAAAATTCAGTTTAGTGTATGTCAAAAACACGTCCATTTCAAACAATTCAGTTTAGCATAAGCACGCAGTTTAACTATAAGTACAGTTTAATTGTGAAAAGCATTCCTTTTTCAAGCTATTCACTTTAGTCAAACAATTCAGTTTAGCATAAATATGCTGTTAGTTCTATTTAACCCATAGATAGGGCCCTATCAGGTGCTACTCTTCCGGGCCAGAGTGGACCTGGGAGCAATGGCAATAAAGGGGTAGTTCACATTCCCCAAAGCCCCAGCATCACTGGAACCTCAACATCAGATTGTTTAGTGTCATAATCTGGACACTCGTCTTTGGGAGGGGGTCTTACTCCTCTGCAAAGGTGCTGTCTGTGTATTCTACAGCCCCAGCCGTCTGTGAAATCTGCTGACGAGTATAAACAATCGGATGGCGAAAATTCAGTAACACAGGAATTTTGGGGAATGCGAAGAACCCTTTTATTGCTACCACTCCCAGTTCTACTCTGGTCCAAAGTTGCATCACCCTATAGGGTCCTATCTATTGCTTAAATCTTAAACTGTTTAAAATCTAAACTCTATTTATGCTAACCTGAATTGTTTGAAATAGATTTATTTTTACATTTAACTATATATAAATAAAAATAAACTGTGCTAAACCGAATTGCTTTAAATAGAACTGTTTGATTATCTTTACATTCAATTGTGTGTAAACGAATGACTGATCTTTAATCAAAGTTTTAATGGTTAACAGGAATACTTAAAAACTTTAAACTCTGTGCAAACAAATGGTTAATAGTTGATAACATTTTTATGATGTTCGAAAATATTCCACCACACCATTTTTGTAAGGTTCGGCGGGGTGGGTATTTTTGGCCGATATTTGATTCTCGTAGAATGGCGAATACTGAATATGGAATGCAGATGCAATATTAACTCACTTTTACATTTCACATTACTTCGTATTACACACACTCTCTCTCTCTCGCCAGACTTTAGTAGGACCCATTTCTAGTCATGTGACTCCTCTAGCGCAATCTATTTCAACAGTTGTGTTTGTTGGCTGGAGATCCACGTTGGACCCATGTGTCGGTATCGGCACTTTCATCTAA
Organism: Sepioteuthis lessoniana; assembly: GCA_963585895.1. Lineage (NCBI taxonomy): Eukaryota > Metazoa > Mollusca > Cephalopoda > Myopsida > Loliginidae > Sepioteuthis > Sepioteuthis lessoniana. The sequence continues at coordinate 155,347 of CAUZXS010002338.1, read as the reverse complement.
ATAACAAGAATCATTCCTTTTAAATAAAAATAAGTGAAGCTATTCAAATGTGTGAAAAAAAATTAACACAGGTTCATTTAAAAATGTTATCTACCAAATGTGTTTAGAAATCATATATATATATATATATATATATAAATTTCATATGTATAAATACGATTTAGCTGTAAATAACCTACAATAGTTGATATGCCAGAAAACCAAACCAAACCAAACCAAATCGTATATATTTAATATACATGTTTAAAGACGAGTCGGCATTAAATAACCTACAATGGTTGATATGCCATACAACCAAACCAAACCAAATCATAAATATTTGATATATGTGCATTAAGAGGATTTGGCATTAAAGAACCTACAATGATTGATATAACATAAAACTCAACCAAACCAAATAATATATATTCAATATGTTTGCATTAAAAGAATTTGGCATTAAATAACCTACAATGGTTGATATGCCATACAATCAAGCCAAATCAAATCGTATATATCTAATATATATGTGTAAAGAGGATTTGGCATTAAATAACATACAATCGTTGATATGCAATAAACCCTAACAAACCAAATCATATATATTTAATATATATGTATAAAGAGGATTTGGCATTAAATAACCTACAATGGTTGATATGCCATAATATCCAACCAAAGCAAATCATATATATTTAACATATATGTATAAAGAGGATTTGACATTAAATAACCTACAATGGCAGGACACTTTGCCTTTATATAATATTCCTAAACTAAGTAGATTAAATCATAAAAATTTAATGGCACGAACTTTTTTTTTCGAGTCATGCAGAAAGGAATTCTTGGTCGGACAATCAAGTTCTAATTTTCATTATTGTCAATAAATTTTATATTTTTTCCCTCAATATTCGATTATTCAATAAAGTTTTCCTCAGCATACTTTCAGAAAAAAACATGCCACATATTTAACGAATTATATCTAGTTTGCTTGAGGAATATTTTATGAAACCAGGTTCAGCAAATAAAGAAAAATGTTTTGCATCTTATCTGTTGTTAGGATATTTACTGCTTAATAAAAACCAAGGTTAACAGTTTGTACGTGTCGTAATTCCATTATTCTTGCAAAGGGGTAGTACTGTTATGTGTGATAAAAATATTGAGGGTAAATTCTTAATAATACAAATTTAAAAATATGGAAATATAAATAAAGACCTGTACAAAGCTGATATATATATATATATATATATATATATGTGTGTGTGTGTGTGTGTGTGTGTGTGTGTGTGTGTGTGTGTGTGAATAAGTGTGGGTGTGTGTACTGATGTCTAGACGTAGAGAATTGTATCTTGAGGTTGAGAGGAATTTTTGAATAGTAAAGGCTAATTTGATAACAGATATAAAATCAGTCATGATACCTTTTTTCAGCAAAACAGTTTTTGTGATACACAAGGCTGTGCAATTGCAGCAACTTGCAAACTCACCTGACAAATGAATGTTTGAACAAATGGATTAAATATGAAATGGGTATTTGAATAATTGTATGGAATATGAAACAGATTTTATGCACGACTGAATAAGAAACAAAAGCAATGATTATAATCGATTTATATATATATATATATATATATATATACGATGATCGTTTAAATAGTTGTAAGCTTCACTGAAATTAAGTCAGGAATCTGAATTCGTTTTTCTAGTTATATAATTAATAGTGTATAGCCAAATCGGATATGTTGGTGGTGAGCCTTAGAAATTTTTGAACGACTGTTATATATATATATATATATATGCACACACACATACATACATATATATATATATATATATATATGTATATACACACTTATATTACTATATATATATACATGAAAAAATTTTATTCGTTCAGTTTTATTGCAAATCACATATCAAACTTTGTGGGTTATCTAATGCGATATCCTGTCTATACATACATATAAAATATATATGATTTGGTTTGGTTGTGTTTCATGGCATATCGACCATTGTAGGTTATTTAATGCCAAATCGTGTCTATACATATATATCAAATATATGCGAGGATCATGAAATAAGTTTCCAGATTTTTTTGTATGGGCACTTTTATTGATAGGATACACATGAAACCCTAGTCCCCTTCGAAGTAAACTCCTCCAGTTGCAATGCACTTGTACCGTTCCAACAACTTCTAAAAGGCTCCATAGATGTCCTCTTGTGTGAGCGTGTCAATGACCTTCGTCACAGCCTCTTTTATCTCCTCAATTGTCTCATAATTACCGCCTCAGAGCTTAGGAAATAAGCAAAAGTCACAGGGAGCAAGGTTTGGACTATAGGGTGGGCGAGGAATTGTCTTGGTACCCATCTTGGTCAAATAGTCTTTGACAAGAGTGGAGTTGTGGACTGGTGCATTGTCATGGTGGAAATGCCACTGACCCGATTTGAAGAGTGCTGGCCGCTTCCGACGGAGTATTTTGATAAACTCCCTTAAAACCTCAAATAACCATGACCCTAACCCAAACCCTTTGGCCAATCAACTCTGGTCTATTGACTTCCTTACTCCTCCCACACCTCTCATCACAGACTCCCTGCCTTCCTTGAATCTTTTATGCCACTCAAAAACTGATGCTCGATTCATGCAAGATGGTCGAAAAGCAGTCTGAAGCAATCCATACGTTTCTGTGGCATTTTTTCCAAGTTTAAAACAGAATTTTATTGCATATCGTTCTTCTAAGGTGTCAGATTGCATTTTTGAAATTCACCAGCTGTGACAATCAGGCTTTCGTAGGGTGTATTCCAATTGCTGCTGTAGCTGTTCATTTGAAGCTGAAATCATAAAAAAATAGTCAGTCTTCTCATAAGATGTATAGCAATAACGTAGTGTATTTTCTCGAGTCTACGACACTTTTAAATGCCTCTACAAAAAAGTCACCACGTATGATTTAAGAACGAATAGTTTGTAGGTTACATTTTTAAAAACCCAGCGCTCATTTGTTTGCAGACAATTGAATTGTTTCAAAGTCTGTTATCTAACTAGAACAACTCTCTTATGTTCTAAATATTTTTTCTCTATAGTCAAACGGATTCAAGTATTGATATATAACACTAATTTTCCTATGCAAAATAACTCATTCGTCTCCCCACTAACAACTCGATTTTACGTTATTCATTGGTTTACACATGCAGTTAAATTTAACAAAAAAGATGGGACCCGACTCTTCATATTTACTAACCCCTCCACTTGGGCAGGATATGACACAAGGTCAATTTTTAAGCGCAGTTTAACAGGTTTGAATTCAGAGTTTTTCCTTCTCCTAGACTAGTTGCCTCACCAAGGCTGAAGAACTTAGTCTGCCCTACTATTTACCTATAGCTGGAGGGAGAATTATTGGATTCATACCTTTCCCAAGGGTATTAGTGCTATGTGAAATGCAATCAGTCTCGTCCAGGATTTGAACTCGTGTCACCGTGTCTGTTTCCTACAACGATAACCATTACACCACGGGCACCTCCACCGAAAAATAGTACTATCACTCCGTGTAAAGTACAGGCTTTTACACCACATGGTATTTCATATATACGTTAAAAAATCATCCAGTGCTCTTCTATGATCATATATATTCGTATCAAATTTATTTTAACTCAAAAGGTATTTCATGTACACATATAAGGACTAATTACGATTAGTTTGCGTTATGTAAAGACACATCAACCGCTGCTGTGTAATTCAAACTTGATCAAATTATAAATGTTTCATTGTACTTCCTTTTCCTGATTAAAAAATAATTTGCGCACAGTCATTAAATTTTATTTAATATTGTTTTTTGCACAATTATATTGGTTTGGCTAATGTGTAGAGTGTTTGCGAATGGATGGTGAGGTCGGGGTTCAATCCCTGGTCGAGTCATACCAAAGACTCACAAAATGGTACTTGATGCCGCCTTGCTTAACACTCAGTATTATAGGGTAAGGATCAAGGGCAAAGTGGTGTAATCCAGGGAATGGTGTAGTGCCTTCCCTTACACCTCGGTGTTGTAGCTAGCGAAAAGGGAGCCTTCGAGTCATCCTCGACTAATGTCACCAACTTTACTTACTAAGTAACTATTCTGATTAAATATATTTTTCTATAGTTATATTATTATAACTCTTTTGAGAGTTTGTCAAACAGAACTATACTGTGTACTTATGCTAAACGGATTTGCTTGAAATAAAACTGTTTTAACATTTAACTGTGCGTGGACAAAAACTATACTTATTCTAAACAGATTTTTTTTTTATTCAGAGCGTTTTAACTAAATTGATTTGTTTGAAATAGAAATGTTCTTGACAATTAAACTCTGTACTTAAACTAATCTGAAATGTTTGAAATAGAACTGTTTATTTGTATAGAAATGGATTTGACATTAGATAATACACAAAGGTTGATATGCCCTAAAAGAACAAACAAAGAAACAAACAAACGGGATAAATAACTGACTATAAATTTACCCCAGAATGTATTACCGATGGTGAATTTATTTTTTAACGGAGCTAATTAAGTTTATCATTAACTCCTGAATTCTAGTTGTCATTCTCTCTTGACTGAGTTAAAAAAAAAAAAGTCTGTTAATAGGAAACACACAGACTTTCCGGTAAAGAATTAGTTCTCCGTGGAGCGGTCAGTGAAGAAGATCGTGTTGAGATTCTTCTGAAATTTGAAAGACGGGAGGAATATCCGTGGCGTAAGTGCCAAAGAGCTGGACTGTGGCCTTGAAGTAAGAGTGTTCGAACTACAGTCGCACTGTTAAATTATTTTCGGACTAATACCCTTGTGAGACGAATGGCCCATTATATCGTCAAGTATACGTTAAATAGTATCACTGTTGTCCAACAAGGATGGCATTAAAATTAAATGACCCATTAATGTTGATGTGCCATTTAAATAAATGAATAAGTAAAGAAAGAAAGAAAGAATGAATGAAAGAAATTACATGATTAGACACATTAAAATTGATTTTCTTGGAAAAGCTGCGACTGTAAAAATTACTTTCTGTTGCTAACATGACGTTAAATTGTATCACTGTTGTCCAACAAGGATGACATTAAAATTAAATAACCCATTAATGTTGATGTGCCATTTAAATAAATGAATAAATAAATAAATAAATAAATAAAGAAATTACATGATTAGACACATTAAAATTGATTTTCTTGGAAAAGCTGCGACTGTAAAAATTACTTTCTGTTGCTAACATTTTAAACAATATTACATCTTATTTATTGAATAATCCTCATAATTCTCTGGAAAAAAAAGTAAGTAAAGTTGGCGACCTTAAGTCGAGGGTGAGCAAAAGGCTCCCTTTTCAATAACTACTACACCGAGGTGTAGGGGAGGGCACTACTCATTTCCCTGGGTTGCTCCACTTTACCCTTGATACCTACCTTATATTGATGAGTGTTAAGCAAGGAGTTATCAAGTACCGTTTTTTGAGTCTTTGGTATGACGCAACCTGGGATTGAACCCAGGTCTTCTGGCTCTTCTAATTATCAACCCAGTTGGGTGGGACTGTTGAGTACACAGACTTCGTTCGTCTATGCAGTGGAGCAAGAACACCTCGACGAGTGTCCTTATATGGCACTAAACTATCTGATTGCGATGATCCGGTCCTGGAGCTTAAGGCAATGTGTCATGGCCCTTCACTGATATTTCTCCCTGGCCCACTCTTACCCTGAGGTCTATCTTTTGTAAAGGTTCTATCTATAAGTCAAATACAACAATTTAATCATATACGATACATAAAACCATTTTTATTATGTGCACACAAAGGATCAATTTTAGATTGAGCAATTAGTTTCATATAGCAATGCTTGAAGCCATTTAACTGCGAGCATGTAAGATTATCAGTATGATATTGGAATACTTGAAACTATTTAACTGTGTGCAAACAATAGCAATGCTTGAGGCCATTTAATTGCCAGCGTGTAAGATTCTTAGTATTAGATTGGGATATTTGAAACTATTTAACTGTGTGAAAACAATAACAATGCATTAAGCCATTTAACTGCGTGTGTGTAAGATTATTAGTATTATATTGGAATACTTGAAACGAATTATTCGTGTTAGATGGCAATACTTGAATCTATCTGTGTGCAAAAACTAGCAATAATTGAAACGAATACGTGCGTGTAAAATTATTAGTGTTAGATTGGAATACTTGAAACTGTTTACCTGTGTGCAAACAATAGCAATGCTTGAGGCCATTTAACTGCGTGTGTGTAAGATTATTAGTATTATATTGGAATACTTGAAACTATTTAACTGTGTGCAAGCGGAAGCAATGTTTGGTGCCATTTAACTGCTTGCGTGTCAGACTATTAGTGTTATACTGCAATACTTGAAACTATTTACCCGAGTAAAAACAATAGCAATGCTTGAGGCCATTTAACTGCGTGTGTGTAAGATTATTAGTGTTAGATTGGAATACTTGAAACTATTTACCTGTGTGAAAACAATAACAATGCATGAAGCCATTTAACTGCGTGTGTATAGAATTATTCGTGTTAGATGATAATACTTGAATATCTCTGTGTGGAAACAATAGCAATAATTGAAACCAATACTTGCGTGTAAGATTATTAGTGTTAGATTGGAATACTTGAAACTGTTTACCTATGTCAAAACAATAGCAATGCTTGAGGCCATTTAACTGCGCGTGTGTGAGATTCCTAGTATTAGATTGGAATACTTCAAACTATTTACCTGTGTGCAAACAGTAGCAATGCTTGAAGCCATTTAACTGCGTGTGTGTAAGATTATTAGTGTTAGATTGGAATACTTGAAGCTATTTACCAGTTTGCAAACAATAGCAATAATTGAAACCATTTAACTGGGCGCAAATAATAGCCGCATGGTAAACTATTAAACTGTTGGCAACAAATAATTTATGATTAATTAATGGTTTTATCAAGTAATGCTTGAATCTATCTTACTTCTAGAAATATTAGTGTTTGATAACAATACTTGAAACCAATTAACAGAGTACAAATGATCACAGTATTTGAAGCCATTTATCTGAGGACAATCAAATTATTAATAATTCATAATTAGTTTTTTATGCTAGAAAACATTTAACTGTGTGCATCAAGACCTATTCAAGTTTTTACTGGTCGCAAACAATAGCAATACTTGAAACCATTTAACTTAACCCTGCCGAGAACCTTCCCCAAAATGTCTATGTGGAAACCAATATTCTATCAAGCACATTTTGATAGAATGCACAAAACTCAACCACACCAGGAAAAAATTTTATCAGGCGAACAGCATGAAGGAACTATTTTTTAAAAATTGCTCTCAGAAATATAATCACCTTCTTAAAAACAATTGGCCTCCTATTAAAGTTATGTTACCAAAACCTTCGACCATCAAGTTTATACAAACAAAAAGCTTTGACCTATTTTAAAACACTAATTCCGGACTATTTATTTACAATTAATATTCATTCATATATTAATATTAATTCATATTTAATAGATATAATTAATATTATATTAATTAATATTCATTTATTTATATATATATATATATATATATATATATATATATATATCAGTATCACAAATCTTCAGTGTGGCTAGACACGTAGGACGCTTGAAGCTGGGATCGTAACCCGCCCAAAGTTACGTTAGACTCAGTATCAGACCGCTCGGCCAACTAGGAATTTTTTATAAGGTATTATGTTTCAACAGCAGCAGATACACACATACATATCAGAATTTGACACTCAATGACCCTTAAGAGGTTAATTTGCCATAAAACCCAACTATCAACCACCTAAAAATATGCTTTTACGAATCAAATATGTAATATATGTGTAAAAAGGCTCTGGCATTAAATAACCAATAGAGGTTGATATGCCATTAAATCCAACCAACCAACCAACTTAGTGCAAATAATAGAAAATGTTTAAACCATTTAATTGTGTGCAAATAAATGATCTCTTCTTCGTTTTAGAATATTATTTACGAACGATTCACGAAAAAATTGTGTGTGTAAATGTAATATAATGGTCGAGGGATTTCGTTTTATGCATTTGGGTTTTGTTAGGCTGAGAACCTTTCGACGCTGCACATGGGTTACTTAGGTGCAATTTTGAGCACAGGTGTTGACGCGCGTGCGGGGAGGATGCGTCGTTCACAGATGTCAAAATAAGAATCCAATAGAAAAGTTGACCAGTTGATGTGAATGACGTCAGGCACCGGAAGCGCACGCGCAGAGGATTTTAGGGATTTTGAAAAAGTCAGTGAGTAGAACTAGACGCCGGACGAGTCGACTTTCGGGGCTCGCAGAGGCCTGACGAATTTGCGCGCTACGGGCGCTACACGAGATAGGGGCGGATGACAAAGCCAGAATAGAAAGAATGTGTAAATCTCTCCTTATGTCGAAACCTTTAACTCAAAGGTAATAAAGGGTTTCGTACCTGAACTAAGAAGTCGTTACGTGTTTTTCGTGTTTCGGAATTCCTGTGTTCTATGTATATATAAATGAACATTATATGTCCATTTCGCATATCCGTATCTGGCTATGGTACATAAACAGTATTAGATATTAAATAACTTACAATGGCTGATATGACATAAAATACAACCAAACAAGGATCTTCGCCTAATGGGTAAAAAAAGTTATCAAAATATACTCTTTAGCTGTGAGGGAACAAATGGAATTTAAAAAAAAAAACGAACAAAAACTACGAGTTGACAAGACGTGAAAGTGAACTGAAGGGGACAACAAAAAAAAATAATTTCAAATTCGATCAAATGTATTTACTCGATCCCTTAACCAGAATGTTACACGAGGAAAATTTTAAGCGGATACAAGAGGTCTGAATTCAGGTTTTTCCTTCTCCTAGACTGGTTTCCCAACCAAGGCTCACGTACCCAGTCTGTCCCACATAATGTACTCAGAGCTGGGGGAAGATCCGATGGATTTATCCCTATCCAATGGTATTAACATGGCATAAAAGGCAAGATACCACATCCAAGGTTCGCCACTTCCATTTCCTACCACGATAACCGTTACCCTAAACACAACTCTAATTCGATGTAAATGGGGGGAAAGGTAATCTTTTACTAGTCTATAATTAGCATATGATGTACGTTTTAAAAAATCACGTTGTATCAAAATCCTTAGAGGGGATTCACAATTAGTGGATTTTTATCTCACTAATAGAATCTATTTTTATTGATGGGATCAATGCTCTACGATATCAGCAATAGTCGACCACCAAGAATAATAGACCGTTGCGAATTTACCCTGAAGTAGACTCCGAATGATGACTAGAGTCTGGCAAGGGAAAACAGCTCGTGGAACTTGTTTTCTAGAATTTTCTGTTGAACTAAGTAAATGGAAGTAAAGTCGATGTGAGACAGCAGCATTCCCTTAGTATGCTTTAAAATGTTATCTTGCGAAATTGGAATGGCATCACTGATATCGATTTATTATCTTGGCAGTTTGGTTTTTTTGTTTTACGGCATATCACCTACTTATGGGTTATCTAATTCTGAAGTTTGATTCATTTGTAAAAGTTAGATTGTTGTCTTATCTATATTTAGTTTTGTTTGGTTTATTTTTTTAACTCTTTCAACTTTTTATGGAGAATTTAATACTGAAACTTCATTTAATTTAATTGTTTGATTATACTTTGGGTTTTTAACGACATATCATCTCCTTATGGATTATTTACAACCAAAATTTGAGTCATTTGAAAATGCTTAATTGCAATAATTTTAATCACTTTTCTTTAACTATCATAGAAATAATAATCTGTAGCCGAATCACCGACTGCCTCTCTGCCGTCATGGATATGACACAAAACAATCTGACGGTGAGGTTTCAGTAATACTGGAGCTTTTGGAACGTGGAGTACCCCTTTATTTCAATCGCTCCTTGGTCGACTCTGGCCTGGAGTGGTAGCACCCGAGAGGGTCCTACCTATGGGGCAAATTAAACTAAACTGTTTCGTTTGGTTTCTTTGTTTAATGGCATATCAACCTTTGTAGGTTATTTAATGCCAAAGCTATTACTCCTAGAAAAGCAGTAGTGATACTATTTAACCCATAGCTGAGAGGATAAGGGAGTTCATACCTTTCCCAAGGGTATTTGTCCGAAAGTGAACTTAACAGCGCGACTGGAATTCGAACTCGCTTACTACGATTCCGCATTCCATCGCTTTAACAATTACACCACGAGGACACCCCCAAAACTAAACTGTGTAATTACGCTAAACTGAATTGTTCGAAATTAACCTTTTTTACATTTAACTATCTGTTTAAACAGCTTACTGATGTTAAACTGAATGCCTTGAAATAGAACTGTTTTGACATTTGATTGAGTGTAAATAAAAAAAAAAACTATACTTACTCTAAACTGAAGTGTTTGAAATTTTTATCAAAATGACTTAATTCGAAGTTAAATGCCCCAGAAAGGGTTGATACGCCGTAAAACAAAACAACCACCCAATGATAATTTGGTGGGTGTCCTCGTGGTGTAATGGTTAAAGCGATGAACTGCGGAATCGTAGTACGCGAGTTCGTACTCCTGTCGCGCTATTACGTTCACTTTCGGGCAAATACCCTTGGGAAAGGTATGAACCCCCTTACTCTCCCTCCAGCTATGGGTAAATAGTAGGACGGACTAGGTTCTTCAGCCTTGGTGAGGCAACTAGTCAAGGAGAAGGAAAACTCTGATTTCAAACCTGTTAAACTCCGCTTAAAAATTGACCTTGTGTCATATCCTGCCCGAGCGGAGGGGTTGGTAAATAGTACCCAATGATAATTTGTTTGCATAGTTACATGGTAATAATGGTATCGTTTTTTTTTTGTTTTTTTTTTTTCATTATAAACAAATTAAGAAAATCGTACAAACGATCATGTACGACCTTTATGGGTTTTCACTAAAGATAAGATTAAGTGAATAGGGAGTGATAAAAATCTCAGAACAATTACTTGCATTGAGCAAGAAATTAGAGTTTTAATAACAGAAAGTTCAACGGATAAACTGAATCCACTTGAAGTGTTTGAAAAAGATCCATTCATATTAATTGTACAGACATTAATCAGGTCTCATTGAAGTTAAAACGATCCTCATTTATTAAACAACACGTCAACAGTCCAGCAAAGAATAGAATAGCTTTGTATTCTTATCTCGATTTTTTTCCCCAGATAAGCGATAAGCATGCAAGAAGACTCCACCAAAATAATTGTGTGATGGAATCTAAATTCCCAGGGTGGTACTATTTACCAACCCCTCCGCTCGGGCAGGATATGACACAAAGTCAATTTTTAAGTGGAGTTTAACAGGTTTGAATTCAGAGATTTCCTTCTCCTAGACTAGTTGCTTAACCAAGGCTGAAGAACCTAATCTGTCCTACTATTTACCCATAGCTGGGTAGTACAGGGTGGTACAATTCAAATATGATGCCGATCATTACTGGTATCTAAAGCAGGAAGCCAGTTCCTCCACAAGGGAAAGAGTAAATATTGATATCCAATATATTGAGAACACGTTTAATTACTTAATAAGAAATGTTTTCTTATATAGAAATAGAATTTTTTTTCAATCTAATATAATTTGAGCAAATGATTTAATAATATATAGATTACTCATATTTGCTTTCTACTGTGATGATGATTACGTACTTATGCTAAACTGAATCCTTTGAAATAGAACTGTTTTTCAATGCTAAACTGTATTGTTTTAAACAGAATTGCTTTTGATATATAGACTTTACTTACGCTAAACTGAAACGTTTGAAATAGAACTGTTTTTATTTTTAACTGTGTGTAAACAAAATCTATATTGATATGAGACTGAATTGCTCGAACTAGGACTGTTTGACTAAACTGAATAGCTTGAAATAGAACTGTTTTTGATAATTAAACTGTGTACTCATGCTAAACTTAATTGTTTGAATTAAAACTTATTATTTATATGATGTGCGTTACGGTACATCTGTCCTCACCAAACACGGGGTTGATTTTTATTCTAATCCATTAATCATTCCGCTAGACGGATATATCTTCGATTGATTCATTATCTATTTATGTTGAGATTTTTTTATTATCCAGACAACAAATCAATCGCTAATCGGAATCCCCCGTCGGTGAGTAAACAAATTAGACTGCAAAATTAAGAAAATAAGAAAAATTAAATCCGATGCCAAGAAACAGACGTCAAAAGACGGTTTGCAAAAACAACAATATTTAATACGAAAAAATATCTTTCGAATGGCACGTATATCCATCCATCACGGAGGTGGTATGTTTTAATCAGAGAACAGTTCACGAATTAGCAGTCTGTCAATTCCTCGTAAAAGTTTTAGGCTTTTCTATTCTCGCTGTCTATTGTCTGGCGAAGGTAATCACAAATAGCGGTTTTGTTTACTTTTCTCAATGTTTGATACTACTTTACAAGCGTTTATTAAGCTAATCTTCTTTGCTTTTTCGTAGCGTTGTACTATAGTCGATATTCTTCACTTTCTCTACTAAGAGCAGCCTGGTGTAAGGTTAAAAATTCCGTGCTTCGGGGAAACTGCGCATCGACTGACGTGCTGCTCTTTCTCTCTGTCTGTCTCTTGCTGGTCTACCTCTGCGATTGAAAAACCTGGTCATTTAATGTTTAGATTCATCTGATGGGTGGTGATGGGCGAAACCCAAATAAATGACTTTTCTCCTAATTTGGACTTCAATAATTTTCTACTGACGCGTTATTGCAGCATTAATGTCTAAATTTTTTCTATAATTGAATTTAAAATATATTATATTTCATATTCAGTTTTTTTATAGTCATTCACCTTCGATAATTGACCACTGTGGCCCTGATCTGAATTCGGCTTTTTTACTTTAAACCTCACCCAGTCGGCTGGGGCTGAAGAATACACCGACTGCATCTTTGCAGAAAGGTAAGAACCCTCCTCCAACGAGTGTGTTGATATGACACTAAGCAATCAGATGGTGAGGTTCCAACAATAATGGAGCTTTAGAAAATGTGGAGTCCCTCTTCATGGCCACTGCTCCCAGGCTCACTCTGACGGGGAGTGGTAGCATCTGATAGGGACCTTTCGATGGGTCAGAGAGAAGTAAACTGCGTACTTATGCTAAATTGAATAACTTAAAATTGAAACTTTTAGATATCTAAACTGTGGACTTATGCTAAACTGAATTGTACGAAATAGAACTGTTTTTTACTTTAAAGCTGTACTTGTACGAAACCTAATAGTTTGAAATAGAACTATTTTGACATTTAACTATGTGTGGGCAAAAGCTATGCTTATACTAAACTGAATTGTTTGAATTAGAACTGTTTTACTTAACTGAATAGCTTGAAAAAGAAATGTTTTTGATGATTAAAGTGTGAACTTACATTTAAACTACTTACTTATGCTGAATTGTTTGAAATAGAACTGTTTTGACATTTAATTGTGTGTAAACAAAATCTATACTGGTAAGAAACTGAATTGTTTCTATTAGAACGGTTTGACTAAATTGAATTGTTGGAAATATAACTGTTTTTGACAAATAAACTGTGTACTTGATGCTAAACTGCATTGTTTGAAAAAGAACTGTGTGATAACACCCCTGGTCGGCTGTGCCCCACTATATCAGCTATCTTAAACCACTAATGGCCATTAGATCAGATCGTCTAGTGGTTTCTCTAACTTCCGACCCGGGGTATTACATATTTCTTTATAGATACGCAAAAGTGAACCGAGAGGGTGGAGGAAAGGAACAAACGAACAAACACGGACTTGGGTTAGCTCCAAGCGCATCGCGGGCGTGTATTTTGTGCGAAACTTCTATAAAGTCATTAGGAATGCTGACTCATCCCTTGACTGCCCTGCTTCCATCTTCTCCCTGCCTCCTTCTGCTGACTGTGTCCTTCTCTGGACAGCTATCTCAAGCCGACTGTTCTCTTCTGCCTTCCTTTGTCAACTGGCTCTCTCTGTCTTCTCTGGGACCTTCTTTCCCTCGTCCACGACCGGTCTTGCGAGATATCTCGTCCTCAGGCCCCTTATGTGGGTTTCGCGCCAAAACGGACGAAGAGATTCTCTGGCCGGCGCATACACACACACACACACACACACACACACACACCAACACAAGAATTGCCAACATAGTGTCACTACTGATTATTTATATAAAATTAGATTTGGTATTAGATAACCAACAAAGTCTGATATGCCATAAAACCCAACCAACTAACCAACCAACGCTTCAAACCGTTCTGGAACGCAGCAATCTGTCGAAACAATTTAATTATCTTCAAACTGCTTTAGTTTAAAAAATAACTATATATTTTTTTCTATTCTCATCAAACAATTCGTTTTTGTCGAATATCTTCCTATCGAAAATAACATAATTTTTTGCCTACATTCCATTTCAAAAATTCATTTTGTCATTACACATGTGTAATATATTAGTCTATTCTTCGAAAATTCAGATCGGTTTCTTTTTCCTCTGGTTAGTAAAATTCCTCTGACTGGTCTCCGATCTTATAGGGTTACAATAAGGAATACGAAGGAAAAACGTGCATATAATATGTAAATGAGTGTATCTTAAAAATTATTCATGATGGCTAAATTCTGCTTTAAGATTTTTATTCAGTTAAAAACAGCAAAATACATACAGAGTGTAAGAATGGAATATTTTTTTAAACGTATATTTTGCCTGATTTGTCCAAGTTAAAAAAAACACGCGGTAAACAAAATGTTCATAATTAGATTTATTATTTAAGCACTTTTTGAATTAGAATCCAGCCCAATATGAATGAACAAGAAAAGAAATGACAAAGAAGCTACGAATTGCTTAACGCTGAAATCAAGCCTAAGTTTCTTTGTCTACCGTATACAAAGCAAAAAAAAATAATTACAGAATAAGAGAATGTAATCAAAAGGGTTTATGGAGGATTAATCTAAAAACGAAAAGAATGCTTTTTAACTGCCCTCGCTACGGTGATTAAGAAGGACCCCACAACGTCAATAAGAAAGCATGCTAATGAATTGAAAGTCCACGAGAAAACCGTGAGGACACCAATTAAACAAGATTTAGGCCCAGACACTAAACCCCGTTGATTACACAATGGGACGTTTTAGAAAATACTCACGCAACTTCCAATCCAAATATTTGTTCTTTTAAGACTGTTATTTCGGAGTAATGGAATAAAATGTCTCAAGATGGTGGCCATATTGTGTAAATTTATTGTTTTGTGTATATCTTCTTATTTTGTGGTTTATTTTCTTTAATTAAGATAAATCTTGTTTTATAATAGAGTCGTTTATTATTTTACAAGAACATTCCGAATTTTGCTTCTGCACTCAGTACTTTTTTGCATTGATCTCACTTTATTTCTTCTGATCGGCAAGGCTCTCTAATGTTTTCCACATGTCCCTCACAATGCGCTTCCATTTTGTTCTTGATCTCACATTGGCCAGAATCGCTTGACTATTTCATGTTTCCATCGTCATGGAGGTCTTTTCATGGTCGTTTCCCGTCTCTGGGATATCGCTACACATTTGCAATGGTCCACTGTTGTTTGTGAAGCTAGCGACGTGCCTGGCTTAGCAGGACTTCAGTTTTTGGTAATCCACGATCGCGTCCTTCCTTCCCCTCCCTACGAATTAATTGAATTCTGTTGCTCTCGCAGAATGATATTTCTTGCATATATCTTTTAGAGTGATATTCAAATAATGTCTTGATTTAATTTCAGGAAGATGATTTCCACATGAAATTTCCCAAATTTATTTACACTATTACTCATCATTATGTCATGTTGCACAGATTTCCCTGACTCTCTCTCTCTCTCTCTCTCTCTCTCTCTCTCAAGCTATTCGTCACAATCTTCCATCGCTTTCGGCAGGCCTTCAAGACTACATACATCATGTGTCCGTACAGAGATGTTATCATATTTACCCAACCCCTCCGCTCGGTCAGGATATGACACAAGGTCAATTTTTTAAGCGGAGTTCATCGGGTTTGAATTCAGAGTTTTCCTTCTACCTCACCAAGACTGAAGAACCTAGTCTGCCCTACTATTTACCCATAGCTGGAGGGAGAATAATTGGATTCATACCTTTCCCAAGGGTATTAGTGCTATGTGAAATGCCATCAGTCCAGGATTTGAACTCGTGTCGCCGTGTTCAATTTCTACGACGATAACCATTATACCATGGGCACCTCCAGAGATGTTATAGATAATATTTTGTTGGGTCAACAGAACGTCATTTATAAGTTCGTTTTTACTTCTTCAGCAGTTTCTCGCATGTGTTCGTTTTCCTTGGATGGTTTTAGAGATGGGTCGTAAGTGTCCATGCAGTCGCAATTATTACCCCTTTAGCTATGCATAAATAGTACGACAGTTGCAATTTTAGGGGATGTTGCTCCCAGTATTTGTTCAATATAGCTCGTCGCATTATTGTACAGTACCCGTCTAGCTTTATCTCTATACGCCAAGTCAGTGTCAATGTGATGCCTCCATACAGTAGAATTAACACAGCCGCATAGAATATGAACACACACACACACGTATATATATATATGTGTGATGGTTGGAGGGTGTGTGGATGGGTGTCTACAGGGTATGTCGACAGTAAGTAAGAAAGACAATGAGAAATATATGCTTATTTTTACAGGTAGGTTTGTATATATAAAGATCAGGTTTATATATATATATATATATATATATATATATATAAACTAAATCTTTATATACATATATTTTTTTTATCATACAACGTGTGGAAGCACGTGCGATACCCTAGCCTCATCAGCCGCCAACCAGGGTGATAACACAGTTTCGGTAGCTCAAGGCGGTACTGCCACCGCCTTGAGCTACCGAAACTGTGTTATCACCCTGGTTGGCGGCTGATGAGGCTAGGGTATCGCACGTGCTTCCACACGTTGTATGATAATATATATATATATATATATATATATATATATATATATATATAAAGATTTAGTTTATATATATAATGACAGGATCGATAGGTAGATAGATAGATACATATGAACTAACAAGGGTAGCTCGTATCATGGTATATCTATTTCCCAAGGTAGCTCACAAGCTATATATATATATGTATATATATAAATTGATAGATATTAGAAAAACAGATCTACGAATAGAAAGAGAGACAGACAGACACATAGAGACCGGGACAGAGGGACAGAGATGAACTACCTGGAATAGACTGATATATACGAAGTGTATACGATAAGTTTCCAGACCTTTTTCGTATGGGCATTTAAAATTGTTATAGACTTTTGAAAATTCACTATTTTATTGCTATACTTCTTATGAGATGACTGACCAATGTTTATGATTTCGGATTCAAATGAACAGCTACAGCTGCAATTGGAACACACCCTACTAAAGCCTGATTGTCACGGCTGATGAATTTCAAAAATGCAATCTGACACTTTAGATGAACGATATGCAATAAATTTCGTTTTAAACTTGGAAAAAATGCCACAGAAACGTATGGAATGCTTCAGACGTGCATGAATCGAGCATCAGTTTTTGAGTGGCATAAGAGATTCAAGGAAGGCAGGGAATCTGTGAGGGGTGATGAGAGGTGTGGGAGGATTATGGAAGTCAATACACCACAGTTGATTGGCCAAAGGGTTAGGGTTACTACGTTGAGGTTTTAACGGAGTTCAGCAAGAGATTCTCTCGGAAGTGGCAAGCACTCTTCAAATCGGGTTTGTGGCATTTCCAACAGGAAAATACACCAGTCCACAACACCATCCTTGTTACAGACTATTTGAGCAAGATGGGCATCAAGACAGTTCCCCACCGTCCTTATAGTCCAGACATAGCTCCCTGTGACTTTTGGTTATTCCCTAAGCTCAGAGGCTATCGTTATGAGACAACTGAGGAGATGAAAGAGGCTGTGACGAAGGTCATTGACACGTTCACACAAGAGGACTTCCATGGGGCCTTCCAGAAGTCGTTGGAATGGTACAACAAGTGCATTATAGCCAGAGGAGTTTACTTCGAAGGGGACTAGAGTTTCATGTGTGTACTGTCAATAAAAGTGACCATACGAAAAAAGTCTGGAAACGTAACGTATGCACCTCGTATATATAATTATATAGTGTTCGCCAACGGTCCCGGAGACCTGGGTTCAATCCCAGGTCACATCATACCAAAAACTTTAAAAATGGTACTCGATACGTCCTTATTTAATACTCAGCAATATAAGGTACGTATCGAGTGGGAAATAGGGCAATCCAGAGAAAGGAGTAGCACCCTCTCCCATACCTCGGTATACTAGCTACCGAAAATTGAGCCTTTTGGTCGCCCTCGACTACGGTAGACAACTTTACTTACTTATACATAATTATATATATATATATATATATATATGTAACACTATATAGGTGGCCCGCCAAGCAGACGATTCCTTTGTCTGTTTTGGCGCGAAACCAGACAAAGGGTTTTTGGACCTGAAATCTCGCCGTATCCGGAAGTGGTAAGGGGACACGAAAGAGAGTTGGTTGGAGAAAGGAGCTGAGAGGCAGTTGGCGTGTAACCAAGGACAGAGGCAGTCCACTCCGGATACAGTAGCTGAGAAGATAGGGTCCAGCGAAGAAGACCGAGTCAAGATGTCGGCATTCCAGTAGCTTTGTGGAATTTTCGCTAGCAATCCACGCTAGCGTTAGTCCATATATGCTATGGGAAATGTGGTGTTGCATACTCTCCTTCTGCTCTGAGTTAACCCCAAGCATTGTTCGTGTTTGTTCGTTTGTCCTTCTATTTTCTCCGGCCCCCTCGATCGTATTCTTGTAGTGGCAAGAAATGTGCGTTACCCCCCTCGGGGCCACTTGTTGATCACCGACCGGCCAAGAAGTGAATGGTTAGAAGAATGATGAATGTGTGTGGGGGCGGGGGCGGTATCGTTACATATATATATAAAGAGAGAGAGAGAGAGAGAGAGAGATTATAATGAACACACATACATCTATTTGATTTTCTTGAAAACATACAGGACGTAGAGGGGTACTGAAAGAAAAAGAGGTAGAATGAATACTTAACTCTAACACCACCTGCAATAACGTAAATAAAACAAACATTAAAAAGAAACATAGTCACAACTGAACAAAAACACTTTAACAAATTTTCAGTAGACGAGAAGCTGCTTCAAAGGTTGGTGAACTTTTTCACTAATTTCAGAGAAACACCATTTAGAGTGGACATGTCTTCCTTCTGATTTAAACACGTGGATTCTGTTTTGTCTGCATTCACATGGAGACCAATGCCACCTGCTGCCTGTATAGCGGACATTCGGATTCTTTACAATACCTTCTCCATTGTAAGAAACTGAGATAATTCTCCAATACAAAAGAGTTCCAACCGCTTTGAACACATCCGATCACCAACATTACTTTGTTGATAAATACGGTGTGTCAAGGAATTTCATGTAGAAAACTTCAGAAATCACTTTTTGCACTTTCGAGCAATTTATACAACGTACTCTATGGACTACAATTTTGTTATTGTGCGTATTTGAGTATCTTATTTCATCATGTCTATCATGACGTGCCGACTGCACAGATTCCATTGACAATCTCTCACAATCCGTCACTAACGGCTATCGTTTTTGTTAGGTAAGTGGTCGTGCAGCGGCTGTTTTGTATCGGGCTGTTTTGGGGATTAGTTCAAAACAGCACGCAGCATCTTCGTGTAGATCACATCTAATTTTTACTTGCATTTCTTTCGAGCCAAAGTTTTGTGATGATATAGTAGTGCTGATACTATAATAAAATGGCCGAGTGATTTCGTTTTATATATCTTGCCTTTGGATTAAGTTAGGCCGAGAACCTTTCGGCTCAATGCATGGGTTTGTTAGGTGCAAACATGAGCGCAGGTGTTCACGCGCGTGCGGAGCGGACGTGTCATTCAGAGATGTCACAATAAAAATCCCAGAGAGGGGATGTGACCAGGGATGTGAGTGACGTCACGCACCAGAAGCGTGGGCTGAGATTTGAGAAAAGTCAGTGAGTTGAGAGTTCGGCCTCGGGAGAAGACGGTTGACTTTTGGGGCTCGTCGTGGCCAGACGAATTTGTGCGCTACGGGCGCAGCGCGTTAGTTGGGTTGAGAGCTGACGATGTAAAAGCAGTCAGCATAGAAATATTGTGCCTCTCTCTTCCTTATGTCGAAAAGCATTTTAACTCAAAGGTAATAAAAAGTTTCGTACCTGAACTAAGAAGTCGTCAAGTGTTTTTTTTTTTTTGTGTTTCGGGATTCCTATGTCATCCATATATGAGTTATGAACATTCTAGGTACATTTCGCATATTCATGTATGGCTATGTTACCACACGTCTACAAATTTGACACTTCTCATCTTATTTTTTCAGAGATATCATATTTTTCTATGACAGTTAACCTGTTTTTTTGTTTTTTTAAAACAAATGATGTTTTTTTATAGATATTAGCAGTAAATAATTGGTTTTGTTTGGTTTTATAGTATAAAAAACATTGTTGGTTATTTAAAGGACACATCTTTAAATATATATATATATATATAGAATAAATGATTTGTAAACACATGTTGTAGATACATACAGTTAAATAATCAGACAGTTCCATTTTTAATAATTCAATCTAGCATAAGCCAACAAAACTACATGACTCCACATATACCTGTCTATCACTAAAAATTCAATTAAACATCTAACATTTGTTTACAAACAAATAAATCATCAAACAGTTCTATTTCAAGCAATTCAATTTAGTATTAGTCATTTTTTTTGGACTTTAGTCAAATGTCAAACAGTTCAATTTGACCCAGAGATAGGACTCTTTCAGGTGTTACAACTTCGGGCCAGAGTGGACCTGGGAGTAATGGTAATGAAGGGGTACTCTGCATTCCTTAGAGTTCCAGCATTGCAGGAACCTCACTATTAGATTGTCATATCTAGGATGTCCGTTGGGGGACTCTTATCCCTGTAGAGACATGCATGTTGTATTTTACTGCCCTAGCCGATTGGGCTAAACTATAAACCTGGATTCTAGACATTATTTTATTTTGAAAAAAATAAATAAATGAAATAAAAAGCAAAACAAAAAATTAAAAACAAAAGAAAATAGCAGATTATTTTTGTTAATTTTATTTACATGCTCTCTGAATTCAGTTTAATCAACTTCAATAATATCTGACAAACAAGAAGAAAAAAACAAACAACAGAAAACAAAGAAAGAAACAACAAAACAAAACAAGAAATACAAACTAATTTAAAAAGAAATATGACTTTATTTTTGAAGTACCAGAAATAGAAAAACATTTTTTTAAATTACGGATTGAAGCAACATTTTTATGAAGAATTGCAGATAATGTTTGTCAACTTCATAGACACGATTTCTGAATCCGGTCAAGTTAACTTCCATCATATCTTTTAAACAAAAGAAAAAAGACCAACAAAACAAAACAAAACAAAAGATAAAAAAGAATTTAAAAGGAGATTCGGTTTTATTTTTCAATTACCAGATTTATTGAAGCAACATTTTTATGAAGGATAGCAAATAACGTTTGTCATTTCATCGGTACACATTCGGTATCCAGTCAAGACAACTTCCATAATATCTTTGCACCGTTTAAAATAAGAAAAAAAAAAGACAAACAAAACAAAACAAAACAAAAGATTAAAAAAAAAAGAGAATTTAAAAAGAGATCCAGTTTTATTTTTTAATTACCAGATTTATTGAAGCAACATTTTTATGAAGGATAGCAAATAACGTTTGTCATTTCATCGGTACACATACGGTATCCAGTCAAAACAACTTCCATAATATCTTTGCACCGTTTAAAAAAAGAAAAAAAAAGACGAACAAAACAAAACAAAAGATTTAAAAAAAAGAATTTAAAAAGTGATACGATTTTATTTTTCAATTACCAGATTTAGAGAAACAACATTTTTATTACAGATTGCAGATTATCTTTGTCATTTCATCGGTACACATTCAGTATCCAGTCAAGACAACTTCCATAATATCTTTGCACCGTTTAAAATAAGAAAAAAAAAAGGATCAACAAAACAAAACAAAACAAAAGATTAAAAAAAAAAATTTAAAAAGAGATCCAGTTTTATTTTCCGAGAACCCGATTTAGAGAAACATTTCTATGACAGAAAACAGATTATCTTCGTCATTTCATCGGTACACATTCGGTATCCTGTCAAGACAACTTCCATAATATCTTTGCACCGTTTAAAATAAGAAAAAAAAGGAAAAAAAAAGACAAAAAAGAATTTAAAAAGAGATATGGGTTTTTTTTTCAATTACCAGATTTATTGAAGCAACATTTTTATGACAGATAGCAGATAACGTTTGTCATTTCATCGGTACACATTCGGTATCCAGTCAAGTCAACTTCCATAATATCTTTGCACCGTTTAAAAAAAGAAAAAAAACGCAACAAAACAAAACAAAAAATAAAAAAGAATTTAAAAAGAGATATGGTTTTATTTTTCAATTACCAGATTTAGAGAAACAACATTTTTATGACAGATAGCAGATTATCTTTGTCAACTTCATTAACACGCTTTCTACATCCAGTCAAGTTAACTTCTAATATATCTTTGCGTCGTTGACAAAAGAAAACAAAAAACAAAAAACAAACAAAAAAATGACTCATACGATTTATCACAGATTTTCGGACTTTTCATAATAAAATTCGTTTTCGCTGAAAATGAGGTTGATATGTTCAACATGTTTACCAGTTAGTGTTACTACGGCTCTTCAAATACCCAGAGATCTTCGGGTGACCAGCAACCCTGGTCCTCAGGGCCATCAATTTGGGGTAGTTGCCAAACATGGATTGGTTCTCCATGTAGGGATTCTCCAGGCAACAGTAGCACATCATATCACACCACATCATCTGCAATAAAAAGTAAAGTTTACACATTCAATTTTCAATCAAGGTAAGGAATATTGTTATATACTAAGCTCTATAAAAATAATGAAAATGAAGACGTACGCCTATTTAAAAAAAAAGAGTTAAATGAATGAAAAATTATTTTCTCAAAATAGTCCTTAAGAACTGACTATGCTTGCTCCAGCGAGCATTCTTATTGCCGAGAAAACTCTAATTTTTAAAAGATATTAAATAAAGCTTAGCGACTGGATTTTTGATGGCCTAAAAGATTCGAATCGTACGAACTACGGTAATAAAATAAAAAATAAATGAGACTGAAAATTAAATATTCAATTTGTACGCAAAGAAAAGAATACTTTTTAATATGAGGTGGGTTCCAAAAGTATTCAGACGGTGGTTGAGTTTACAAATGGGTGTAGCTATCTCCTCAAATCTCCAGGACTCTTCTCAGTATTCTGGCCGATGTTAAATGCAGTAGTCTGGATGATTTCTACTTCTCATTTTCTATATCTTCTAGTCCCTTTACCAAACATTTATAGATTGTTCCGAGTGACTCAATGACAGATAATATCACCATCGCCTTCACGTTCCGTTGGTCTACGTACTAACCTCTATTTTCCCTTCATTTTATTTTTATTTTATGGCTTGCCAGAACAGCAAAGTCCATTATTGTGCAAGTTCTCTTTTTCTTTTTTTTTTATTAACTATCACTAGATCTAGTCTTCAAGACGAGATCAGGGAATCCGTTTGTATCATTAAATGCCAGAAAATGTTGTATGTCTCATTCTCCAAGACGCGTTCTGTATTGTGCATATACGACTTGTTCGCATGGACAGTTTTAAACTTCTTGCACAATTCCCAATGGACCACCTACCCCACTCAGTTGTGTCTAGTCATATATTCTTTTTGCGCTAATTTACGGCATTCGCTTATTCTGTGTTGTACGTGGTGCTTTCATTTCAAGACCTTTTTTGTATAGATATTTAAATTTGTCGTAGATTCTTGAAAATTCACTATGTTATTGCTATATATCTTATGAGATGACTGACCAATTTTTATGATTTCAGGTTCAAATCAACAGCTACAGCAGCAATTGGAATACACCCTACTAAAGCCTGATTGTCACAGCTGGTGAATTTCAAAAATGCAATCCAGACGTGAGGACATTTTGAAGAACGATATGCAATAAAATTCTGTTTTAAACTTGGAAAAAAGGCCAGAGAAACGTATGGAATGCTTCAGAGTGCTTTTGGACCATCTTGCATACATCTAGCATCAGTTTTTGAGTGGCATAAGAGATTCAAGGAAGGCAAGGAGTCTGTGAGGAATGATGAGAGGTGTGGGTGGAGTAAAGAAGGCAATACACCAGAGTTGATTGGCCAAAGGGTTAGGGTTAGGCTTTGTGTTACTATTGTGACGGCAAATTGACTAAAATCCCAAAACGGGACTTTCTTTTCGCACGTGTGAAGACGGGTCAGGTTGGCACTTGATCCCCTACAGAAATAAGTCCTGTTCAGAGTTCTTCTCTCAGGCAGATAAGAACTGGCATATTACATGAGGGAATAATTTAGGGCCAGACTGACCACCGCTGGCAAAGGGGTTCCAAATTTCACACTATCACACACCCACCAGGTCGCTTTCTTCTTTCCCCGAGATAATGGAAGATTACGAGCCTATAGGTTTTATTTGTAATAATATTAATATTGTTGTAGTCGGCAACTCCGGTTTTCCCGTGTGATACCTTAGGAATTAATAGGACAGTTCTAAGCAAGATAATATAAGGCGAATAGAAGCTGAAAGGAAAGCATGCAATAACAACACAGACCACATGGTAAAATGAAAATACATAGGTTCTTTACTACAGTTATATATATATACGTTCAAAGTGTCAAAACATATAATTGGATAGTCCATGAATATGAATGTCTTTTCTTGGCTTTATCCTTTTTCAAATTGAGAGAGAGAGAGAGGTAAACAAAATTTGGGTGTAAAGGAAAAATGTCCCAAAGTTACTTATCTTATTTTTTTGACGGGGTTCCACTGGAGAATTTTCTTCTTTCACGGGCTAATAGACTTTGTACTGTTTTTAATACTGGCTTGAAGGACTTGGGGTCCTTCGTGTCTCAGCTAATCTTTTGTCTTTAGCCCGGAGTAAAATGGCTATGCTCCGTCTGCCACGGGCCTTGCTCAAAAACTATCTTTTTTGTGCCTTACTTCCGCTGAGGGGAAGGGAACCTCACTTCCGTTTGGGGTCCCAGCCAGTCATTTGGCTTCTCTCTCTTTCCCCTTCCGATGTCCGGCGACCTGAGGTCACTTAAGTGCGAACATCTGGTCTATATTCTCCGTGACCTACATTCTCTCTTAACGGTCACTTTTTGACTGCTAGAAAGCGCTAATAGCAACACGGGAGGATAGTATCATTCCTACCTCTTCGTCTCCGTGAGCTATCACGTGACACTATGTTGAGGTTTTAAGGGAGTTTAGTAAGAGATTCCTTGGGAAGAGGCCAGCACTCTTGAAATCGGGTCCGTGGCATTTCCTCCAGGACAATATGCCAGTCCACAACTCCATTCTTGTCACCGACTATTTGACCAAGATGGGCATCAACTCAGCTCCTCAGCTTCCATATAGTCCAGACGTTGGTCCCTGTGACTTTTGGTTATTCCCTAAGCTCAGAGGCTGTCGTTATAAGACAATTGAGGAGATCAAAGAGGTTGTGACAAAGGTCATTGACACGCTCACACAAGAGGACTTCCATGGGGCCTTTCAGAAGTTGTTGGAACGGTACATCAAGTGCACTGCAGCCGGGGAGATTACTTCGAAGGGGACTAGAGTTTCATGTTTGTACTATCAATAAAAGTGCCCATTCGAAAAAAGTCTGGAAATTTTTTAGCTTAAAACATTTTTTTTTAGATAAAATTTTTTAGCTTAAAACATTTTTTAGCTTAAAACATTTTTTTTTAGATAAAATTCTAATGAAACTAAACGTTGGAGTTCGAATGATCTATGTTTAATTGTTTGCTTTGGTTTTATGGCATATAAACATTTATAGGTTATTTAATGCCAATTCCATTTTTATACAAATAAACAGTTCCATTTTAACAATTCAGGTTAGCATAGGTACAGTTCATTTCCATTTGGCCCATTGAGAGGACCCTATTAGATGCTACCGCTGTTGGCCAGACCGGACCTGGGAGCGATGGCAATGAAGGAGTACACGGCATTGGCCAAAGCCCTAGCATTACTAGAACTTCACCATCAGATTGTCGTCAAATCCAAGACACTCGTTGGGCGCGTTTCACCTTTCTGCAGTGATGCAGTCGGTGTATTATACTGCCCCAGCCGACTTGGCAATGAATCATTTTGATAAATTTCAAACAATCCAGTTTAGTATAAACATTTTTTATTTACACACTTAAATATCAAAGCAGTTCTATTTCATTCAATTCAGTTAAGAATCATTACACAATTTCAATGTAAAAAAAAAAGTTCTATTTCAAATAATTCAGTTTAGCATGCAAAAACAGTTCTATTTCAAACAATTCAGTTTAGCATAAGGACAGAGTTTAATTTAATTTGACCCATAGATTGGAACCTATCAGGTGCTACCACTCTGGGCCAGAGTGGACCTGCGAGCGATGGCAATGAAGGGGTACTCCGCATTCCCCAAAGCTTCATCATTACTGAAACCTCAGCTTCCGATTGTTTTGTTTCATATCCAGGAAACTTGTTTAGGAGTTTTACTCCTCAACAGAGATGCAATTAGGGTCTCCGACAGTACAAGCCATGGAGAGATACAGTCGGTGTCTTTTACAGGCCCAGCTGAATGGGCCATCGAATGATCTATGGATTTTCTCTAATGATATTGGGGATGTTTCGCTGCCTTATTTGTTTTAATTCCCTGAACATTATCAAATCTGACCAAACCTCGTATATGAATATTATAGGCAGCTAATATTGATTTAAAATAACTCCTTTCATGTGAAGTAGATATTTTTTCACTGATGCATATATTACTGTGAATCAGGTTTACCCCCACGGTATTCACGAGCCCATTGCTGACCATCAGCGTCCTGGAGACATTCCTTGCAAGCCAAGAATTTAGTGGCCAAAAGGTAATCAGATAGCAACTTGGACAAACTTAGACCAGGAGCTTTCTTTTTACTCACCACCCATCTTGAGGGCCCATTGATCAACAAATAACATCTTTCAGCATGATTATATATGACGTTTGTCTCGAGTGCTTTTGGGCAGTAACTCATAAATGAAAGAAAACGAACCGAATAGATAACGGATATAGAAAGGATTTCAACATGAATGATATACACGCGTAACTACCTTCCTCGTGTGATTACGCAAAATCAAGAAACGGTTGCTATGACATCAACGGCCGTAAGTAAACGCGTTTTTAAATCACAAACTGCACCAAAATGAAGATGAACGAACGTCCAATGTAATGTCTGCTTTTAGTTGATCTTGGGTATATATAGATATATATTTCTTTTAAATAGCCTGTCCGGTGGCAAAAGCTGTTTGGTAGCGCCAGAAGTGGCAGTACCGCCCTGAGCTACCGAAATTGTGTTATCACCCTGGTTGGCGGCTGATGAGGCTAGGGTATCGCACATGCTTTCACACGTTGTATGATGGAAAAAAAAAACTGTGTAGAGGCGGGTTTGTCCAACTGCTTCTCTAGGTAGTGCTCTTGCGGCTTTTCAGATCCCTGGGTACCAGTTTGAGTTATTTCCTGAAACTGGTTGTAGGTGGTGGGGGGGGGTCTAAAATTTAAAGATATATCATTGAAAATTTAAAAAAATTCTTCAGACATTCAATTCTTCCCGTTTTTGTTGGTTACCTGATGTTCAACCGTTTCCAAATTTTGTTTTCCTCAGGTTGTATATACACCCATAAGCGACTATCAATGTATTCCTTATTTACCAACCCCTCCGCACGGGCAGGATATGACACAGGCTTTGATTTTTTAATCTTTTTTAGCTCTATGAGGGGTATTTAAGACCAAATCTTGATTATATATATATATATATATATATATATATATATTTGTGTGTATTTGTGTGTGTGTGTGTGTGTGTGTGTGTGGATTTATGTGTGAGTAAGTGAATAATTTGTAGGTAACCATATTTACCAACACCTTCCCTCGGGCAGGATATGACACAAGGTCAATTTTTAAGCAGAGTTTGAAAGGTTTGAATTCGGAGCTTTCCTTCTCCTAGACTGTGCCTCCCCAAGGCTGAGGAACTCAGTCTGCCCTACTATTTACCCATTGCTGAAGGGAGAATAATTGGATTCATACCTAGAAAAAGGTATGAATCCAATTATGGGAAATGCAATCAGTCTCGTCCAGGATTTGAACTCGTATCGCCGTGTCCATTTCCTACAACGATAACAATTACACCACGGCCACCTCCTAAATCCTGTCCGCACGGGCAGGATATGACACAAAGTCAATTTTTAAGCGGAGTTTAACAAGTTTGAATTCAGAGTTTTCCTTCTCCAAGACTAGTTGCCTCACCAACACCGAAGAACCTTGCCTTCCCTATTATTTAATCATAGCTGGAAGAAGAATAATTGGATTCATACCTTTCCCAAGGGTATTAGTGCTATGTGAAATGCAATCAGTCTCGTCCAGGATTTGAACTCGTATCGCCGTGTCCATTTCCTACGACGATAACCATTACACCACTGGCACCTCCTTCCTACATATGTATTCCGTATCGTATCGTTGGGGAGTCACTTTTGCGTAGTGGCTAACGTATTTAATAGTGATCTCTCATAGAGTGAGTTCCAACTACAGTTGTGCTATTCTTTGTATTTTCGAAAAAATATTTTTGGGAATGGAAAGAACCACTGATTCCGCATATGGCTTGAATAGTAACACTTTTGTTTTTCTATGAGTGTGGCTTTGGCATTAACCCTTGGAACTTGATATACCAGTAAAAAAAAAAAAAAAAAAACTAAACCAAATCCTAACATAGAGTTTGACATATCATCCCCCAAAATTAAGAATACTCTTATTCGAATTATTCTTATAATACAATAATTAGGTAAATAAAAAAAATATAGTCTTTAATAGGAATCATTTTTGAGACGAGGCTTCTTAATCTGAGAATTTTTTAAAAATTTTTATTTATTGCAGTCTTTTCTTCGGGGCCCGTTGCGCAGCGGATAGAGGCGTTGGGTCTCTACGGTTCCAGGTGAGCATTGTCAGAAGATAGCAGTTACAATTCCTACCCAAGCCGGCCACGTGGTCAAAAAACGTGGTGCGATAGACAAAAACTATGGAAGGCAGTAATTACTGGGGATACGGTTACAAGACTCAGCATTCCTATCCGAGGTCGCGGTTTATCACCTGAAAAATGCCGGAGGTGAAATTTGGCCGAAACATAGTGAAGAAGAAACAACACAAAAACTACCAAAATGAGGACAAAAAGTCCGCAATAATTTAAAAATTAGAAATAAAAAAAGTATAGTGCGAGGAATCCTTACCTGGTCGCCCATGAAGAAATTGTTTCCACCATTGCGCATGTCCAAAGTCCTCTCCATGAAGGGCATAATTCTGTTGAAGGTATTCATGTATCTCCATTGCATGTAGTTCTATAACATAATAAAATAAATGCTTTTCAAGAATAATTCGCGAAGGTTTCGTTTAAGGCATTTTGTTTTGTGGCATATGAACCTTTCAGGGTTATCTAATGCCAAATCCTCTATGTAAAGATAATTTTAAGTGATTAGATTATAAAAAAAAGAAAATTGTGGCGACCGTAGTCGAGGGTGACCCGAAGGCTCCCGTTTCAATTGCAACAACACCTATGTGTAGGGAAGGACGCAACTTTCCCTTGATTGTTCCACTTTACCCTTGATACATACCCTGTAATGCCGAGTGTTAAGCAAGGAAGTATCAAGTACCATTTTTTGAGTTTTGGTGTGACTCAACCTGATATTGAACCTCGGTCTCCTGGGCCATTGGCAAACACTATATCCACCAAGCCAATGGATGAGATAGAGCTCATTTGTTTACACACAGTTAAATGGCTTCAGATATTGATATTTAATACGAATGATCAATTATAATGTTCGTCGTTTGTTTGCAAATATTTAAATTGTTTAGAATATTATCTAAAATAAAAATTTCAATACTAGTTATTAAATTTGATATAAATCATTTGTTTTCATGATTTCCAGCATAGTAAATGATTAACTTGTTCTATTTAACCCACAGATTGAACCCTAACAGGTACTCCCTCTCCGAGTCAGAGAAAGTCTAGGAATAATGGCATTGAGAGGAACTAAAGATTCCCCAAAGCTCAAGGACTGGAGCCTCACCAACAGATGATTCAGTTTCGTAAGATGGGGACCATTCAGATAGCCATCGCTGTTGAACTAGGCAAAGAAGAGGTCTGAGGTGTTAAAAGTAGCATATCTTCTCACACCAAGTAACCTGGAAGAGTTGTTGAATTTTGGCAACACGTCTTTTTGCCATATCATATCAATTTGTTCTCGGGTAGTATTTATACCAAATATTTTTCAATCTTGAAAAGATTTTGAAAAATTTTATCTTTAAATTTGTAATATCAAAAACTTACATTAAAAAAAAGATCAAATTGTTATATAGCCCTGATGAAAGAATGGATACATCAGGGGAGTGAATTGTTGTATATTGATCTCCGACCCGGCCGGGCTGTCAAAATAGGAAATACACCAGTGTAAATAACAGGTGCATCCAGTCGAGGAATATCAGGATATTATAACCTTGACCGTTGACGGGTTGAATGAGTGCGAAATTGTGACGCTCGCAGGAAGAAGAGTGGACGTCAAATTATTATATAACCCGGGTGAAGACAGGAAGTCAGTTAGCTTGGAGATCAGATCAGTTGGAGATAAGATGCGGTAGAGAAAACCAGCACCCAGCAAAGTGGGCCCCCAGGCCCCCGTTTAAGCAGCCAGGAGAACGGGAAAGAAACGAGGTTATCATATTTACCCAACCCCTCCGATCGGGCAGGATATGACACAACGTCAATTTTTTAAGCGGAGTTTAACAAGTTTGAATTCAGAGTTTTCCTTCTCCTAGACTAGTTGCCTCAACAAGACTGAAGAACCTAGTCTGTCTTACTATTTACTCATAGCTGGAGGGAGAATAATTGGATTCATACATTTCCCAAGGGTATTAGTGCGTTGTAAAATGCAATCAGTCTCGTCCAAGATTTGGACTCGTGTCGCCGTGTCCATTTCCTGCGACGATAACCATTACACAACGGGTACCTCCATTAAGAAACGCAGTTATGGCCAGTAGAGTAGGGGTCAATATGTTGCCGTTCTGTTTAGTCTCAAACTCCCTCTCGCACACAACCCTTTCAATAAAGTGAGAGGAATATTTTTCTAAAGAACTGAGTCGCTCATCTTTATTGTGTCGTCGTTATGATTTTGTATGCAGATGTATAACAATTACCATCACACTTGCTTATAAAAATAAAACTATCAAACATTATTTCTTAAAAGAGGCCAATACTTCTATGATGTGAGAAAGACAGAGAGAGAGACAAACGGCGACAGAGGGGGACAAAGACAGATTGCCATTTTTACACATAATTTCTTAGCCGGTCCGTGGAACGCTGGCCCCAGCAGGGCGCCCAGCCACTCGTTGGCGTTGAGCGAATCCCTTTTGCCCACAAGCAAATTGATTATTTCTTTAAAAAAATTAATTAAAACGACGATTTGTCCTATATTAAGGTCTGTGTTTGATGGAGGTCATGAATAAACTACAATTATTTCGGAAATTTTTTGGCTTGTTTTCAGCGTGAAGCAAATCATAGATTCTTTGTTGTTTCTTTTCTTGCTCACTCAAATTGGGCTGAATTTCAATTATTTTAAAAAGTGCTTAAATAATAGAACTAATCAAGAAAATTTAGATTTTTTACATTTTTTTCAAAGATTGGACTATTCAAACTTAAAAAACGTTTTAAAAATATTCCATATTTTGCTACTGCACCCTGATATGATATGACTGGAACTTATTTTTATGTAAAAAAGAATGTTTGGTTGTCCATAAAGTGATTCCCCTCTAAATAACAAGTTTTAGTAATTTTGGGTGTTTTCGCTGAGCAGCATAGTTATCGCCCATTTACTGTCATTCTTCAAAAAATTAAAAGAAGAGCTGTGAACATTGGTACAGATTATTTGATAATCTATATTTATTATTAAAGAGGTAGTGAAGATCATTTTAAAAGATATGACAGAAGAAATTGTTAACGTCAAATGGGTTTGATTAACGGATGATGACCCCGGGATTGGTGTGAAAGCTTGACTGTGTTTGGATAACCTCAGCAATTGTTCTAAAAGTGAGAAGATAGATTTTAGCTAAGAGTTAGTCCATTACTGCCAAATCAAGGTGCTGCCAATTTACATTAACAGGGTGCAGAAATAGATTAGGAATATTCTTGTATAATGATTAACGACTCGTTTATAAAACAAAATTAGTCTTAATTTAAAAAATAAACAACAAAATAAGAAGATAAACACAAAACAGTAAATTTATTCATTATGGCCACCATATTCTTCAATTATTGTATCAACACGCCTTAGAAACGATTTGTAAGCTTTCAAAATAGATTCTTCAGACATTTTATTCTATTCCTCCTCAATAGCTATCTTAATTGAACCAATCTTTTGATGTTAAGTTTTTATTCGTTTTATTTTATAAAATATCCTAATCAATCGTAATAAAGGGGGTTAAGGTCTGTGCTTGATGGAAGCCATAAATAAACTGTAATTATTTCGGGAATTTTCTTAGTTTGTTTTAAGCGTGAAGCAAATCATAGATTCTTTGTTGTTTCTGTTTGAATAACAGAGCTAAACATGAATATTTAGATTTTTCGCGTTTTTTTTTTAAATTGGGCTATTCAAACTTAAAAAAAACCTTTTTAAATATTTCCCTATTGTGCTTGTATGGGCCGACTAATTCCCGACATGTACAAGCTATATAAGCTATATAAGAAGACGTGCATGAGGATGAAAATGTGATCAAAAAAAATATTGTCTTGTTCATTTTCCCTGCCGTCAATAATATGAAATAACGAGAGGTGATGTAAGAAGACGAACCACCACCGACTAAAACAAGTCTGAGTTCTGAGGTTATTTTTATCTACAAAATGATCTAACCTTCAGGTAATGATATATATATATATATATATATATATACATTGTCATCCAGAGAGAGTCTGTTTCGTTCTATCAGAAGTCTTCGGTGGAGGTGGCCGTGGTGTAATGATTGTCGTCGTAGGAAATTGAGACGGCGACAGGAGTTCAAATCCTGGACGAGGCTGATTGCATTTTACATAGCACTAATACCCTTGGGAAAGGTATGAATCCAGTTATTCTCCCTTCAGCTATGGGTAAATAATAGGGCAGACTTGGTTCTTCAGCCTTGGTGAGGCAACTAGTCTAGGAGAAGGAAAACTCTGAATTCAAACCTGTTAAACTCCGCTTAAAATTTGACCTTGTGTCATATCCTGCCCGAGCGGAGGGGTTGGTAAATAGGATCAGAAATCTTCAGTGTGGCTAGACGCGTAGGAAGCTTGAGGCCAGGATAAAGGCGTTCCTAAAGTTTGGTTATGTTTAATTTCTTAGTTTAATGGCATATCAACTTCTATGGAAAATACAATGCCAATGTTATCCTTATAGAAGAACAGTAGAGACACTGTTAAATCTATAAGTAAGGGCTCGGTAAAGAATCATGTACAAAGGTTGATAAGCCATTAAACAATGAAACTTAGCAATAACTCTCATGGCATCTCATGAGAAGAAAATTGTGTCGGTGTTATTTGTCTTTAAGTATGGAGCTTATCTGACCATTAAATATTGAAATGTTTTAAGTATTTTGATATTTCGTTGAATAAAATGTAACCGCAAAATTAAATATTTTAACTCACGTCATAATTGGATGTTTCATCTGTCTTTCCCATCTCTGATTGCATTCCATTGTTGCCAAACTGTAATAAAAAGAAAATGAAATATTTAATGTCGAAAGAATTCAGTTAAAATAAAAAGTCGAGAAAGAAATTGAGAAAAAGAAACATTGAGAAAACATATATATATATATATATATATATATATATATACGTGGTACCTTCAATATCTTTCCAGACATTTTTGTATAGGCATTTACAATTGTCGTAGACTCTTGAAAATTCACTATGTTATTGCTATACATCTTATAAGATGACTGACTTATTTTTATGATTTCAGATTCAAATGAACAGCAACATCAGTAATTGGAATACACCCTACTAAAGCCAGATTGTCCCAGCTGGTGAATTTCAAAAATGCAATCTGGACGTGAGGATACTTTAGAAGAACGATATGCAATAAAATTCTGTTTTAAACTTGGAAAAAATGCCACAGAAACGTATGGAATTTTTCGACCATCTTGCATGAATCGAGTATCAGTTTTTGAGTGGAATCAGAGATTCAAGGAAGGCAGGGAGTCTGTGAGGGATGGTGAGAGGTATGGAATGATTAAGGAAGTCAATAGACCAGAGTTGATTGGCCAAAGGGTTAGCGTTAGGGTTACTATGTTGAGGTTTTAAGGGAGTTCAGGAAGAGATTCCTTGGGAAGAGGCCAACACTCTTGAAATCGGGTCAGTGGCATTTCCACCAGGACAATGCACCAGTCCACAACTCCATCCTTGTCACAGACTATTTAAACAAGATGGGCATCAAGACAGTTCTTCACCCTCCCTATAGTCGAGACCTTGCTCCCTGCGACTTTTGGTTATTCCCTAAGCTCAGAGGCTGTCGCTATGAGACAATTGAGGAGATGAAAGAGGCTGTGACGAAGGTCATTGACCCGCTCACACAAGAGGACTTCAAAGGAGCCTTCCAGAAGTTCTTGGAACGGTACAACAAGTGCATTGCAACCGGAGAAGATTACTTCGAAGGGGACTAGAGTTTCATGTTTGTACTATTAATAAAATTGCCCACACGAAAAAAGTCTGGAAACTTATTTATTGATCCTTGCATATTACAAAGTGTATGGTTTTAACAATCTCACTTAGTGGGTTTATGGCAGACCAAATGTAGTATAATTTCGAGAGTGGTCAATATCTGAGATAGTCCTTTTTCTATTCATTTCGAAGCATGGATACGTATTTGTGACCTATGGTTTCATGCCTTCTTCAGACGACAATCCCCAGACAGATGCGGGCGCATGAACACCTACGCTCATGTTTTCACCTAACTAACCCATGCACTGAGCCGAAAGGTTCTCAGCCTAACTAAATCCAAAGGCAAGATATATAAAAACGAAATCCCTCGGCCATTATATTACATTTCACAAAAACTTTTTTTGCTAATCCAGTCGAGAGATGTAGATACGAAATATGAAAACAGGGGAATCACTCTGAAGCATCTGTTCTTCTAGTGGTAGTGCTGCAAGTAATCGTGCAAGTCTTTTCTGGCAAAGCCCTTTACATGCGTAGTAGCAAATCACTTCAAGTTTTTATAGTCGTCCAATTACTTTTTATGCAGCATCTTTGTTATTTTGTTTTAATAAATTCCAAGTCGAAAGACATCGCCAAAAAATGTTGATAAGATATGAGAAAAAACTCTCTGATAAATATTCTTTTAGTATTAAAGATTATTTATTTGTTGCCATTTTTCTTAATCATTCCCAAGAAAAATATTTTAAAACATGTTGAGATGGAATTTAAATCAGATTTGAAATATCCGACTCACCCTGAAGCATCCGTTTTTTCAGTGATGGTTCATAGAAGCAGTCATTATTCACAAAACATTTGCCACTCATTTTTGATAATGTCTTCAAGGATTGATAGTCATCAAATGATTTTTTGATATTAATATTAAATCTGTAACATTTTTCTTTCGGTTGATATATTCGCCAGGCAGTTTTGAAAGATGTAGGTATGAAAGTGTATAGATTCGAAACAATTGATTTACCCTGAAACGTCTGTTCTTATGTAATTGTTCATGATTTCATAGAAGCAGTCATTATTCACAAAACACTTGCCACTCATTTTTGATACTGTCTTCAAGGATTTATAGTCATCTAATGGGTTTTTGATATTAATATTAAATCTGTAACATTTTTCTTTCTGTAGATAAATTCGTCAGGCAATGTTGAATGATGTAATTATGAAAGTGTGTACATTCGAAACAATTGCCCCCCCCCTGAAGCGTCCGTTCTTTCAGTGGTAATATCTTATGTAATCGTGCATGATTTCATAGAAGCAGATATTCTTGACAAAGATCTAAACAGTTGTATTAGTAAACATCTTCAAGTCTTTATAGTCGTCAAATGACTTTTTGATATTAGTATGACATCTTTGTTATTTTGTTTCATAATATAGAAAGTCGATTGACAAAATCATCAAATGTTGATCAGATCCGAAGAAAAACTTGGTATTAATTATTTTCTTTATGTGTTAAGCATTATTTTTAAACTATCGTTATAAATTAATTCTTTCTCGGAGATAATATCTTGAAAGATGTTAAGATGAAATATTGATCAGATTCGAAATTAACTACTAACCCTAAAGCGTCCATTCTTCCAGTAGTTGTAACTTATGTAAAAGTGGCTTATTTAAAAGAGGCAGTCATTATCTATTGAGCCCTTGGCATTCGTATTTGATAATATCTTCAAGTCTTAGTATTCATCCAATGGATTTTAATATTAATACAAAATCTTTGTCATTCGGTTTCTTTAAATAGAGAGTTGAAAGAGTCATATAATATTGCTCAGATCTGAAATAACACATGATTACAAAAAATGACTTCTAGTATTAAGGGTCATATTAACTGCGGCCTTTTTATCATTAATTCATTCTCTATAGATTGAAAGATGTTGAAAGGAACACTCATTCAATTCAAAAGGACGACTAACCCTGAAGCGCCCTTTCTTCCAAGGTAGTGCTTAATGAAATAGTAGCTTATTTAAACGAAGCAGTCATTATTTTCTTTGCAATTAGCTTGCGTATCAGATAATGTCTTCGAGTTTTAGCGTTCGACCAATGAATTTAAATATAAATACAAAACCATTGTCATTATGTTTCTATGAAAAGAGAGTTGAAAGTCAGTCATAGAATATTGCTCAGATTTGAAGTTACAACTGATATCAAATATTGACTTTTAGAACAAAGGGTTATGTTAACTGTCACCTTTTAAAAAATTGATTCATTCTCAGATATATTAAAAGATGTGAAGGTGAATATTAATCCAGTTCGAAATAATTAACGCCGTTCTTTTAGAGTTTTACTTCATGAAATAGTGACTGATTAAAAAGAAGCAGTAATTATTTATTTAGCACTTGGCACTTGTATTTGGTAATGTCTTCAAATCTTAATATTCGTACAAAGGATTTAAATATCAAGACAATTCTGTTTCTATAAAAAGTGAGTTTAAAAACAGTCATCAAATATTGCTCAGATCTGAAAAACATTTGATATCAGATACTGATTTTTAGTTTTAAGGTTCATGTGAATTGAAGCCTTTTTAAGTTAATTCATTCTCAGAGTTATTGAAAGATGTTGAGATAAATATTAATCCAATTCAAAATAACTTACTCCTCCTGGAGTGTCCGTTCTTTTAGAGGTGATACTTCATCAAATTGCGGCTGATTTAAAAGAAGCATTCATTATTTACTAAGTACTTTCCCTTCGTATCTGTTAATGTCTTCGCACTTAGTCGTCAAATGAGCTTTTGATATTAATATGACATCTTTCTCGTTTTGTTTCTGTAGATACTGAGTTGAAAATCTAAGTAAGAAAACGTTGATTAGTCTGAAATAAGACGTGATATCAAGCATTGCCTTTTAGTATAAAGGATCATTTTCCTTATAGCCTTTTTCTTCTGATTCATCACGGGAGATAATGACTTAAAAGCCGTTGACATGAAATATTGATTAGATTCAAAATTATTGACTCACCCTGAAGCGTCCGTTCTTCCAGTGGTAGTACCTCATGTAATCGTGCATGATTTCGTAGAAGCAGTCAGCGATGTAGTCACACCTCATCATGTCCATGTTGCTCTTGGGGTAGAAACCTACACATAAGGTTAGGAACAAATTAGATTTCATCGTAGAAAGTTATTCCAAAACACATTTTAAATAACTAATAAAATGAATTAAATTCAGTCATTTAAAAAATACATCCAACATTGATTTTATCATGAAACCTTATGCAATCTAAACGGAAGGTTTTTTTTTCTTTTTCTTCAATAATATTTTTTCTGCGATTTTTTCGTTCTCTTTTCGGAAAATCAGTCGTTCATTCTTGAACTTCACCACGATTTTTCCTTTTCTTCTTTTTCTACTTTGTATTTCTTTCTTTCTTTCTTTCTTTCTTTCTTTCTTTCTTTCATACCTTTCATACCTTTATTTTTTTTATTCATTCAACTTTTCCTTCCGTCTTTTTTATCCTTCTTTCTTTCTTTCTTCTTTTTTCTTTCTTTCTTTCTTTCTTTCTTTCTTACCTTTCATATGTCTTTCATGCCTTTATTTTTTAATTCATTCTACTATTCCTTCCGTTTTTTTTATCCTTCCTTCCTTCCTTCTTTCTTTCTTTCTTTCTTTCTTTCTTTTTCGCAATCATATTCTTTTTTATTATCTTTATTCTCCGCATTTTCCCTCATTCCTTCATTCATTCATTTTTTTATTTTATTTTCTTCTCTATTGTGTCTCTCTTTGTTTTTTTTTATTTCTTTCTCGTTTTTTTTTTCAAAATGAGTTTCTTTGTTTGTTTGTTTCTTTCTTTCTTTCTTTCTTTAATACATTTACGTTTTACTTCTTATTCTTAAAAAAATGTTACAACTTCGTTCAATGCACGTTATAGAATGGTTGCAAGTATTCCTATCTAATAACAATAATTCGATTAAATATTGATTATTTTTTCACGCGGTTAAATGCTCTCTAACATTGAGAATTCTATCAAATATTAATCATTCGTTTGCTGGCCCAGTCAGCTGGGGCTGTAGAATACACCGACTTCTTCACACTAGGTTACCATATATTCATATTCATTA
This sequence comes from Sepioteuthis lessoniana, assembly GCA_963585895.1. NCBI lineage: Eukaryota > Metazoa > Mollusca > Cephalopoda > Myopsida > Loliginidae > Sepioteuthis > Sepioteuthis lessoniana. The sequence continues at coordinate 116,412 of CAUZXS010002338.1, read as the reverse complement.
AATAACATGGTTGTGTACCATTTTCCTCATATTATCATATTGTTAGTAAATATAAGAAATATTTTAGTCTTGTCAATTATTATAAGCATTATTTTTTTAACATTTATGCATTTCAAGCACCCATAAGTATTGTCAAATACCAATATGGCCATAACTCTTTCATTCGTTGTAAACTAAGACATGGACAGCTATCCATGGGCTCTCGATCATATGGAAATCAGACCTGACCAATAAAATGAAACGCAGTTTCTTCCAAGCAGCAGTCGTATCGATATTGCTGTACGGATTCACTACTTGGACGCTAACTAAACGGCTGGAGAAGAAGCTAGACGGCAATTACACAGGAATATTGCGAGCAATATTGAACAAGTCCTGGCGGCAACACCAAACAAGGCACCAACTATACGGCCACCTGCCTCCCATCACGAAAACTATCCAAGTTAGATGAACCAGACATGCAGGTCACTGCTGGAGAAAAAGGGACGAGCTCATAAGTGATGTACTCATATGGCCCACCACATATGGCCGGGCAAAAGCAGAACGACCAGCTCGAACATACATCCAGCAGCTGAAGAGGTCCAGTTAATTTTTTTTTCGTGTTTTTTGATTTTATCAAAAACACATAACAGGATGGAAATAAATTTATTATCCTAATGTGACCGGTTTGTATTTCTAAAAAATGAAAGTATTGTTCTGAAATGTCTGTTACATTGAGCTCTTTACCAGGAAAATTTAAATGTTTAATTTTCAATAGTTTTCTTGTCCTGATGGAATTACTGCCAACTCCGGTTTAACTGTACCAAATAATATCTATATATATATATATATATATATATATATATATATATATATATATATATATATATCTTGTCATCCACAGATATACTGTGTCGTTGTATCACAACTCATCAGTATGGTTAGACACAGGAGATGCTTCAAGCTGGGATAGAATCCTGCCTAACTTAACGTCAACATTGTAAAATAACCACACAGCCTTACAGTCTGAAAGTGGGAATTTTACCGTATATGTAATTATTTTTCATTCTGTTTACATTTACGCTAACAGAGACCGGAGTGCTAAATTCTTTAAAAGAGCTTTGCATTATATATATAGTTTGTAACTGAATAGTTTTTTCTTTACATTTACTTTTAAAAAATTGTTACAACTCCGTTGAATAAACGTAATTAAATGGTTGCAAGTATTCCTATTTGATGACTATGATTCTATTCAATATTTATCATTTTTCCGCACTGTTAGATAGATTCAAGTATTGCTATTCAACTCAAATAATTCAATCAATCGTTAATCATTTGTTTGCAGGCCAAGTCGACTGTGGCCTCAAAATTCACCGACTGCTTCTCTGCAGAATGGTAAGACTCTCCTAACGAGTGTTCTGGATTTGACATTAAACAATTTGATGATAAGTTTCCGGTAATGCTGGAGCTTTGGGGGATGCGGTGTATCCCTTTATTACTATCTCTCCAAGGTTCACTTTGGCCCGGAGTAGTTGCACCTGATAGAGTCTTATCTATGGGTCAAATAGAACTAAACTGTGTACTTATGCTAAACTGAATTGCTTGAAATAGAATTGTTTATACGTATAAAGATAGATTTGGCATAAAATAACATATAATGTTTGAAATGCCATAAAACTAAAAATCAAACCATTTCTTTTCACATAGTTAAATTGTTGCAAGTATTTATATCTAACACTAATAATTGCTTTTAATTCTAATCATTTATTTGCATACACTTAAATGGTTTGGTTAGTTGGTTGGTTGGTTGGTTGGTTTGGTTTTATGGCATATCAATCTTTGTAGGTAATTTAACACCAAATCCATTTTAATGTAAATAATCATTTCTATTTCAAAGAAATAGCATACGCATGCAGTTTAAATGTAAGTACAATTTAATTGTGAAAAACATTTCTATGTCAAGTTATTCAGTCTAGTCAAGCAGTTCTAATTCAGCTAATTCAGTTTTGTATAAGTACAGATTTTGTTTACACACAGTTAAATATCAAAACAGTTCTATATTAAACAAATCAGTTTAGTGTAAGTACAGTTTCAATGTAAAAAAACAGTTCCATTTCAAAAAATTCAGTTTAGCATAAGCACACAGTTTAAATGTAAGTACAGTTTAATTGTCAAAAAAATTCTATTTCAAACTATTCAATTTAGTCAAACTTCAGTTTAGCATTAGTATGCCGTTAGTTTTATTTAACCCATAGATAAGGCTCTATCAGGTGCTAGCACGCAGGGCGAGAGTAGACCTGGAAGCGATGGCAATTAACGGGTGCTCCGCATTCCCCCAAGCTCCAGCATTACTGGAACCTCATCATCAGATTGTTTAATTTCATATCCAGGACACTCATTGGAGGGGGTCTTACCCTTGTGCAGAGGTACAGTCAGTGTATTCTACAGCCCAATCCGACTGGGCAATTAAATTGTTTAAGTATTCCGGTATAATACAAAAAATTCTATTTCATATTAATTCTTTTTCGCACACTGTCAAATACATTTAAGTATTGCTTATTAACATTTTTTTTCTATGTTCTACAAATCATCTACAAACATCTGTATATTTTATAATTCCTGATAATGATGATACCTAGAAAATCATTGAACAGTGCCATTTGACCAATAGTCACTATCGATCAAAATGGATCTGAGAATAATGGCAACGAAAGTCTACTTCACATTCATCAAACTCCAGAAGTAACTTTGTGTTCAGTACACTTGTTAAAAAGGGTTTTTTCCTTCTACGTAAGTGCAGTTGGCGTACTCTACAATCGCAGTCTACTGGGCTCCATCTATTCCAAACTACTTGTCCACAGTGGTATGGTTTTAAATAATTAATCATCATCATCATCATGTCGTGCCGCAGGCACCAAATATCCCTGATCCTCTTGTGCCACTTTTCCCTATCGTTCATCGCCTCTGGCAGGTCTTCAGGGCCAGATCCCGTATCCTCACATAGCTGCTGAATGTATGTTCGAGCTGGTCGTCCTGCTTTTGCCCGGCCATATGTGGGGGTCCATAGGAGTACATCACTTATGAGCTCGTCCCTGCTTCTCCAGCAGTGTCCTGCATGTCTTGTTCGTCTAACTTGGATAGTTTTCGTGATGGGAGGCTGGTGGCCGTATAGTTGGTGTCTTGTGGGGTGTTGCCGCCAGGACTGGTTCAGTATTGCTCTCAACATTCTTGTGTAATTGCCGTCTACCTTCTTCTCCAGCCGTTTAGTGAGCGTTCAAGTAGTGCATCCATACAGCAGTATCGATACGACCGCTGCTTGGAAAAAAGATTAATAATAATCCTTAGTAAAGGATTGAACTGGTGTATTTGACCCCCGCCAAATGGGGCACTAATAATTACTACTAATACGGGTCAGGTGATGAAGAGCAATTATCTCGAACCTAAAACTATCAAATATTGCAATCCATATTTCCGCAATAAAAGGTTACAAACCTGAGCATATTTAATCACATTGACAGAAATAGGAGACACTCTGTGAGGATATAACTCAATAGAAATGCTTGTTTATGCTAGTTTGATAACGTTTACTCCAAACGAGGCCCCAAAAACTAATCAGAAGTTTGATTTGTTTCAGGGCTTTGAGTGCAGGGAACTGGGTGAGAATAGAACTCACTCGCAATAATAAGTGAATAACTTGCTGACTTAGGAGTCAGATCAGGGTTTTAGTTGCCCAGTTGGCTGGGGCTGTAGAATACACCGACGGTACCTCTGCAGAGGGCTAAGAACCCTCCAATGAGTACTCAGGATATGACACTAAACCGTATGATGGTGAGGTTCCAGTAAAGCTGGAACTTTAAGGAATGCAGAGTTCCTCTTTATTGCCATCGCTCCCAGGTCCAGTCTGGTTCAGAGTGGGTAGCACCTGATAGGGTTTTATCAATGGGTCAAACAGGAGTAAACTGCTAAACTGAATTGCTTAAAAGGAGCTTTTTGACATTTAAACAGCGTACTTATGTAAAACTGAATTATTTGAAATGGAACAGTTTTTGACATTGAAAGTGTAGTTACGCTCAACTGGATTGTTCGAAATAGAACTATTTTGATATTTAACTGTGTATCAAAGAAAACTTTTCTTACTCTAAACTAAATTGTTTGAATAAGAACAGTTTGACTAAATTAAGTTGCTTTAAATATAATTTTTTTTTGGCAATTAAATTGTGTATTTATGCTAAACTAAATTGTTTGAAATTGAAGTGTACATTTGTGTAATAATGGATTTTGCATTAAATAATCTACAGAGGTTGATATGCCATAAAACCTAAATAAATAAACAGGGTTTTGGAACTACGGTGGAATTATACGTATAAATTTACCGTTTTACTAAAAAGTTAATTTTCGAAGACTTACCATATTCCCTGGCCAAGTACCTGGCAATGGCCATGGTCTCAGGCATCTTCATGCCACCGTCCATTTCCAAGACAGGGACGCACATGCAGGGCATATCTGGAAAATGATAAGAATAATTAATCAAAAATGTTTTCCTCAAATTTATGCAATCATTTCTTATTCAATAAAAGTATTCAATTAGTATAGTTAGTTCATGAAAAGCTTAATAAAAGTATCTAAGTATCGTTGAAATTATCAACCCTTATCAATCAGCTTATGTAACAAATTGACCTTCAATCCAGCAGTCAATCAAGGAACAGCTGCATCCGGTCGAGGATATCAGGGTATAACCTTGACTGTAGACGGGTTGAATTGGGTGCAGATACTATTTACCAACCCCTCCACTCGGGCAGGATATGACACAAGGTCAAATTTTAAGCGGAGTTTAACAGGTTTGAATTCAGAGTTTTCCTTCTCCTAGACTAGTTGCCTAACCAAGGCTGAAGAACCTAGTCTGTCCTACTATTTACCCATAGCTGGAGGGAGAATAATTGGATTCATACCTTTCCCAAGGGTATTAGTGCTATGTGAAATGCAATCAGTCTCGTCCAGGATTTGAACTCGTGTCACCGTGTCCATTTCCTACGACGATAACGACTACACCACGGGCACCTCCAATTGGGCGCAGATGTGACGCCCACAAGAAGCAGGTGAAAGTCAAACAATGATATAACCCGGGGGCACAGACAGGTTCAGTTAGTTGGAGTCAGTTAGTTGGAGATAAGATACTGTAGAGAGAACCAGCAGATCGAGAAAGAAGTGCTGCTAAAGACAAAGTTTTTTCAGTCTCCAACTCACCTTTCGCAACCATTTCGAATAAAGTGGGAGAGGTATATTTTTCTAAAGAATTGTGTTCGTTCGTCATTATTGTTGATTTTGCTTCCGCATGTATATATGTATAGTTGTATATTTATTACGGCTGTGCAACTCTTAGAGTATATGTGATTGGTTCAAGAACCCAACCCACACAGACAGAAGTTAAGGGATCGCTGTTCTGAAAATCATTTTTTTTTTTTAAGTTGGTGACTTTGTGGCTGGCCAGTCGGGTGAGAGAAGCTGCAGTAAGGACTGAGAAAGAAAGAAAGACAAAAAGAAAGAAAGAAAGAAAAAAGAAAGAAAGAAATAACCCCAAATATGTGAGACGTGTTGTTTCACTATGAAACAGAGACTCACTTGAATGCTTCACGAATCTTCACCCAAACATTCAATGGCTGTTACCGCTTAACTCATATTTCCTCGGACTTTGAACTAAACGAAGTATAGAAAAGGATATTATTTAAAATGCCCATCCATTCAAATTCACCGGAAAATATGTTCTAGTATTTGTTAGTGTATGTGCGTGTCTGTCTGTGTGTATATGTGTTTGCGTGTGTGTGTGACTGTGTGTATATGGGCTTGTGTGTGTCTTTGTGTGCGCGTATGTGTGTAAACGTATGTTTGTATGTATGCGTGTATTTGTGTGTGTGTGCGTATGTGTATGTGAAACTCTTTGCAATTTATTATCTTACAATATAAAAAAAAGTTAGGTTCACCTTCATATTCTAATTCTCATTTCCGGAAAAAAAAAATTAACAAAATCGACAACCCACCACCGCGAAGGAAAAAAAATCAAATTAAATTAAATAAATCAATTAAAATATTTCGACCTGTCTGGCTATTTGTCTCTTCCAATGCAAATGGTTCAGGAAATGGATGATCATTCCACGATGAATTCAAATTTGAAAGTGAACCTCTTGCGGTAAGTCTGATGGGATAATTAGTTTAAATTACAAAATAGAAAATTTTAAAAAATTTAAAAATTGATAATATTTTTCCACTGAACTTAAACGTGTGCACGTGTAGAATTTTACAAAAAATAAATAAATAAAAAAACAAAAGAAAGTGTAATATTAAAGAGAGTTGTTTTTTTGTTTCTTTTGTTTTTGTTTATTTTTTTTTCTTTTTATTTCGAATATTTTCACTCATTCCTCCACAAGACGACCAGTTATTATAACATAGCCAAAATATGAATACGTAAAATGTTCAGATGCATAGAAATCCCGAAACACGGACGACTTTCTTTAGTTCAGGTACGAAACGTTTATTAACTTTTTTTTTTTACTTTTAGTTTTTCGACAGCAGGAGAGAGAGACACAATTTTTACTATGCTGACTGTTCCTACATCGTCCTTCAGTCAACTCCCCAGCTGAAATCTCGGCCTAGAGTCAGAATCTCAACTCACTAACCCAACAAACGCGCTGCGCATCCCCTAGCCGAGCTGGAGTGCCCTGGCCCAGGTTCAAATCTCAACTCACTAACCCAACAAACGCGCTGCGCATCCCGTAGCCGAGCTGGAGTGCCCTGGCCCAGGTTCAAATCTCAACTCACTAACCCAACAAACGCGCAGCGCATCCCGTAGCCGAGCTGGAGTGCCCTCGCCCAGGTTCAAATCTCAACTCACTAACCCAACAAACGCGCAGCGCATCCCGTAGCCGAGCTGGAGTGCCCTCGCCCAGGTTCAAATCTCAACTCACAAACCCAACAAACGCGCAGCGCATCCCGTAGCCGAGCTGGAGTGCCCTCGCCCAGGTTCAAATCTCAACTCACTAACCCAACAAACGCGCTGCGCATCCCGTAGCCGAGCTGGAGTGCCCTCTCCCAGGTTCAAATCTCAACTCACTAACCCAACAAACGTGCAGCGCATCCCGTAGCCCACAACTTTACTGGCCTCGCCCAAGTCCGAATTTCAACTCACTGCTTTTTCAAAAATCACTGATCGCTTCCGGGCATGACGTCATTCACACCCCAGTTCATTTCCTATCTGGGGTTTTTATAATGACATTTGTGATTGTCACATCTCTGAGCGCGAGCGTGAACACCTGCACTAATTGCCGAACTGTTCTAAGCCCAACCAAACCGAATGATAAGATATAATTAACGAAAATGATTGAATAAAAAAATCATTCCGTAATTATATAACATTATTATCAATAACTTATCAAACATTGTTGTCTTCACTATTTACAAATTGAGTGGAGTTTTGTGCACGCACCTAAATGCCAGAATGTCAAGAATAATAAATCTGAATTTATAGAAGATAGGGATACATTTATGATAAATCCCAAAAGTTTGTCTTAGAAAAATAAACTGCTTTAAGCTACGTAAAATTATTAGCTTTTGCATGTACCTGAATTAGTCTTAGTAAGACGGCAATTACATAAGAATGTTTCGAGCAATATTGAACAAGTCCTGGCGGCAACATACCACAAGGCACCAATTATACGGCCACCTGCCTCCCATCACAAAAGCTATCCAAGTCAGACGAACCAGATATGCAGGACATTGCTGGAGGAGCAGGGACGAGCTCATAAGTGATGTACTCCTATGGACCCCCACATATGGCCGGGCAAAAGCTGGACGACCAACTCGAACATACTTACAGCAGCTATGTTAGGATATAGGATGTAGCCCTGAAGACCTGCCAGAGCAATGGACGATAGGGAGAAGTGGCGAGAGAGGGTCAGGGATATCCGTGCTAGCAGCACGTCATGATGAAGACGATAAATAATGTTGCAGCTACAACCAATAACAAATTTTGATAGGTGAAAAGTATTGAGACTGAGGCTGTATTTAAAAAGAAAAAGTAAATAACAAATGAAATGTTTATTTAGGATCCTATCTGTGGGTCAAATAGAACTAAAATGTGCAATTATGCTAAACTGAGTTGTTTGAAATAGAATTGTTTTTGACATTGAAAATGCTAAACTGAACTGTCTGAAATAGAATTGTTTTGACATTTAACTGTTTGTAAACCAAAACTTTACTCATACTTAACAGAAATGTTTGAAATTTAACCTGGCGTTAAATAACTCATAACCGGTTGATACGCCGTAAAACACAACGACTAAACAATCAACCTGATACCCTGGAGCTGTAGAAGACACTGACTGCTTCTATACCAAAGGATAAAGACCCCCAAACGAAAGATCTGGATACGACATAAAACAATCCAATAATAATTGAGCTTTAGGGAATACGGAGTACCCCTTCATTGCCATTGCTCCCAGTGTCGCATATTGGACCGCTGGACAAACAACGAATGACTCGTAAATATATAAAGATATAATTTTTATTTTTATTCCTCAAAGATGACGTGTGTAAAGTAGGAATACAGTCAGAGAGAACTGCAAATATCTTTCTTCTGTAGCGGAGACCCTTTGTGCGTATTAGAGCGACGGCTGTAGAACACACGCGAGGATCTGACAGCTCTGCTTGAGTGACCAGTGGGTCGCTCCTCTAGCTTGAGAGACCATCGAACCACTCCTCTTCGCCTGAGCAACCAGTAGATCTCTGCCTTCAGTCAAAATTACAGACCTCATATTGTCTTTTCAAGTCTCATGCGGAAGTATGAACATCCTTTTCGCCTCACGTATTGGCTCGTTATTGGAACTTATACACTTCCGTTTTTTTCCCGGTAATTTGTTTATCTTAACTGCGGACGGAAATATCTGTCACTCTATCCATAGGCAATACATTATATTCTCGCCATCATCTTTTATTTTTCTCTTTCTTGTGAGACCACTTTGTTGATGCTATCTACCAACTGCATAGAATCTGCTAAGTTCATCATCGCCAGCTAAGCTAGTATATTACACCAGGTCCACTCTAGCCCGTACTGTTAGCATCTGGTATGGTCCTATCTACCAGTCGAAAAGAACTATTTGACATTTACACTGTGCAAACCAATGACGAGGGTAAAATTGACTGGTTTTAAATAGAACTGTTTGATCAGTTTACTGTGTGTAAAGAAATCACAGATGTTTAATTCAATAGTTAGTATTAAATTGCAGTACTTGAAAACATTTAAGTGTATGCTAATAGGTGATTAATAATAAATCGAATTATTTTTACTGGATAGAATTAAGTGAAACCACTTAACTGTGTGCCAACAAATGAGTTTAGGCACTTTTAAAAATATTGCCCATAAAATGTGTTTAGAAATCATAAATTTGATATATATGTATAAAAAGGATTTTGCATTAAATAACCTACAATAGTTGATATGCCATAAAACACAACCAAACCAAATTATATATATATATATATATAGAGAGAGAGAGAGGATTTTGCATTAAATAATAAAAAATCCTACAAGAACTGATATGCCATGAAAACATACAAAAAGAAACCAACCTAAAGGACATTGACAAATTAAATTATTTTACTCTCAATATGTGTTGGAAATTATTTTGATGGACACACTACTTGGACGCTAACTAAAAAGCTGAAGAAGAAGCTAGACGGCAATTACACCAGAATCTTGCGAGCAATATTGAACAATTCCTGGCGGCAACACCCCGCAAGGCACCAACAATACGGCCACCTGCCTCCCGTCACGAAAACTATACAAGCTAGACGAACCAGACACGCAGAACATTGCTGGAGAAGCAAGGACGAACTCATCAGTGATGTACTCCTATCATATTTACCAACCCCTCCGCTCGGGCAGATCTGACACAAGGTCAATTTTTAAGCGGAGTTCAACAGGTTTGAATTCAGAGTTTTCCTTCTCTTAGACTAGTTGCCTCACCAAGGCTGAAGAGCCTAGTCTGCCCTACTATTTACCCATAGCTGGAGGGAGAATAATTGGATTCATACCTTTCCCAAGGGTATAAGTGCAATATGAAATGCAATCAGTCTCGTCCAGGATTTGAACTCGTGTCACCGTGTTCATTTCCTGCGACGATAACCATTACACCACGGGCACCTCCATATACTCCTATGGACCCCCGCATATGGCCGAGTAAAAGCAGGACGACCAGCTCGAACATACATACAGCAGCTATGTGAGGATACGAGATGTAGCCCTGAAGACCCTCCAGAAGCGATGAATGATAGGAAGAAGTGGCGAGAGAGGGTCAGTGATATCCGTGCTAGCGGTACGACATGATGATGATGATGATGATGCATTAGAGATGGTTTCATTTCCAAACAATTAAGAATTTTTTTATTATAGAATGCATTGGAACTTATATCGCAAGAGAAATGCAATAGAAATTACTTTAATATAAAAATGCAATAGCCTACTTTATCGAAGAGGATAACTTTCAAAGTAAAATATGAAGATGACTACCAAATGACTTCCCTCTAAAACACCATTCGAAAGGATTTTCTATAAAGTACAAATAATTTTATATTTTAAAGCTACATTCGAACTGGTTTTAAAATCAAAATAAATTTGACATAATTTTGATATGAAAATGTATTTAAAATGATTTGATGTAAAGTGTCACTTGAAAGGATTTTACGATAAAAATGCCGGAAAAATTATTTTCATTGTCATAATGGATTTAAAATTATTTCTGCTATAAAACACATTAAAATAAAAACTGAATTTTAAATTAAGTTTTATAATAAAAATGAATTGGAAATGACCTTTGCTATTAAAATGTATCGGATGTTTTTTTATTATAGAAATGCATTAGAAAAGAGTTTTACTATAGAAATTCATTAGAAAAGAGTTTTACTATAGAAGTGCATTAGAAAAGAGTTTTACTATAGAAATTCATTAGAAAAGAGTTTTACTATAGAAATGCATTAGAAAAGAGTTTTACTATAGAAGTGCATTAGAAAAGAGTTTTACTATAGAAATGCATTAGAAAAGAGTTTTACTACAGAAATTCATTAGAAAAGAGTTTTACTATAGAAATGCATTAGAAAAGAGTTTTACTATAGAAATGCATTAGAAAAGAGTTTTACTATAGAAGTGCATTAGAAAAGAGTTTTACTATAGAAGTGCATTAGAAAAGAGTTTTACTATAGAAGTGCATTAGAAAAGAGTTTTACAATAGAAATGCATTAGAAAAGAGTTTTACTATAGAAGTGCATTAGAAAAGAGTTTTACTACAGAAATTCATTAGAAAAGAGTTTTACTATAGAAATGCATTAGAAAAGAGTTTTACTATAGAAGTGCATTAGAAAAGAGTTTTACTATAGAAGTGCATTAGAAAAGAGTTTTACTATAGAAATTCATTAGAAAAGAGTTTTACTATAGAAGTGCATTAGAAATGAGTTTTACTATAGAAGTGCATTAGAAAAGAGTTTTACTATAGAAATTCATTAGAAAAGAGTTTTACTATAGAAATGCATTAGAAATGAGTTTTACTATAGAAATTCATTAGAAAAGAGTTTTACTAGAGAAATGTATTAGAAAAGAGTTTTACTATAGAAATGCATTAGAAAAGAGTTTTACTATAGAAGTGCATTAGAAAAGAGTTTTACTATAGAAATGCATTAGAAAAGAGTTTTACTACAGAAATTCATTAGAAAAGAGTTTTACTATAGAAATGCATTAGAAAAGAGTTTTACTATAGAAATGCATTAGAAAAGAGTTTTACTATAGAAGTGCATTAGAAAAGAGTTTTACTATAGAAATGCATTAGAAAAGAGTTTTACTACAGAAATTCATTAGAAAAGAGTTTTACTATAGAAATGCATTAGAAAAGAGTTTTACTATAGAAATGTATTAGAAAAGAGTTTTACTATAGAAATGCATTAGAAAAGAGTTTTACTATAGAAATGTATTAGAAAAGAGTTTTACTATAGAAATGCATTAGAAAAGAGTTTTACTATAGAAATTCATTAGAAAAGAGTTTTACTATAGAAGTACATTAGAAAAGAGTTTTACTATAGAAGTACATTAGAAAAGAGTTTTACTATAGAAGTGCATTAGAAATGACTTTAAAACCTTCGAAAAGATTTTCATATTAAAGCTGTTATAGAAAGAATTTTACAATAAAACTGCAATAAAATATTGCAAAACGTGCATTAACATTAATCTTTACTTTAAAATAGATTGGAAAAGAGTTTTATCCGAGAAATGCTTTAGAAATGATTTTACTTTCAAAAAATATGGGAAATTATTCCACTCTAAAAGGTATTGGAAATCCTTTTTTTATTATAAAACTATCAGACATTTAATACAACAAATTCTTTGATCTCCTGCATAGAAAAGACAAGCAACATCTTATTTATCAAATGAATTAATATACAACGATCACTATAGTTTCAAGTTTAAAAATAAAAGTTGAAAATTGCCTTTAAGAATCGAGTCAATATTTACCATTCCTGTATTTGTCCCATTCGTTGAATTCGAACCTTTTGTCGTTGTATTGAACGCCAGCAGCGGCGAACATCATACGAAGGATCTCGGCACGTCCACGGCCATTGAAGTAGTACAGGGTGTAGTTAGGCATAGTGATCAAGCTGTGTCTCGAGCGAATATTTCGACTGACGTCGCGAAGTTGAGAGGAGATGTGCAGTGTTTGCCGAAGAACTGTTGCTATTTATATAGAATCGCAGACTGAATCAGAGACTTAGTTAATTACTCACTGTCAGATATTTTTCAGCTTGAGGTCTAATCCAAGGCCAATGAGTCGATATTCCTAAGCGAGTAATTTCTACTTTGTGTGTTTAGAGACAAGTGCAAAAACCACATGATAATGATTGGTTTTCAAGTTATTTTTACAACCTCAACTAGTGTAAAAAAAAAGTCCGCTGCTTACTGCTTAGGCTGCAAGCAAGGGAACAGTGGCGTTGGTTTTTGTGCTGACTTTCTAAGAAAAGTAGAAAAAACAAAATTAAAAAAAGACACAACCCCGAATGTTACTTAATTGTCTGAGGGTAATTTCAGATTAACTTTGCCGCTGAATTGATAAAGCAACAAGAAGAAGAAGAAGGAGAGATAATTCATGAGTAACTAAATTACTATTGTAATGTTTTGCGTGTTAACTTTGGCTCAATAGTGATCTGTTAAGTAAAAAAAAAAAAAAAGCTGCTCTTATTCAACTAATGTTGCACACGATAAAGATTGCACCCACTGCAGTTGAAATTTACTGAGCTTTTTACTTAGATGTGGCACAAGGCCATTGGTATGAGGTACCTAGTGAGACTCAAACTCACACGTGTAGGTTTGCTTGTCTAGCTTGCTACCTATTACACCTCCAGAGATGCCCTACCTACTGCAGTTAATTACCTCTACCTTGAGCGATATATTCAGTAGATATCCCATCATTATACTTCTGCTCGCCAATATATTTAAACAACACGCGCACAAACACTCACTCACTCACACACAAAGGTATATATATATATATATATATATATATTGTCATCCACAGACAGATATGTTTCGTTCTATTAGAACTCATCAGTGTGGCTAGACATATTAGCTTCCCGTAGCTGGGATCGAAACCCGTTTGACTCAAACGCCAATCCAAGCCTCTAACCCTCAGCTACAAGGAGCCAGTAGCAGCGAAGTAAATTTTAAACGGTTATGAATCAAAATTACTATTGTTTACATACATCCGTTTAACGGCTACCGAGAGGTCAATTCATATATGAAGAGACTTGCAATAAACGCTAATGGCAACACGATTACTTGATTCGCTAGAGAACTCAACCCTTCATATATATATATATATATATATATATATATATGTATTTAGTCGAAATATATCTAGAATTTAATATATATATATATATATATATATATATATATATTAAGTCGAAATGTATTTAGAATTTACAAAATAAAAATATTAATTTACTATAATTCCAACCGGCAATGAAATAAAAAAAAACGGAAGTGGGCTAAATGAGGAGAAAACTCTTCACCCCTCTTTTACCTCGCCCACCCTTTTTTCATGTGTCTATTCTGAATTATTTTATCTATTAGATCTGAAGAAGTCCAGTTAGTTTTTTTCGTGTGTGTTTTTTATTTATATCATAAAGTATTATCATAACAGGATGGAAATAAATTTATAATCCTAATGTGACCGGTTTTGGTTTTTCTTAAAGAATATACATATATATATATATATATATAGAGAGAGAGAGAGAGAGAGCGAGAGAGCGAGAAAGGGAGAGACAGACAGGTATGTGTGTGTATGTCGACAGCTATTAATACATATAAGTTAGTAATATATATATATATGTATATATATTCAACGCCTCTGAAGAAATAGAAATAGATTGAGAAATAGATTCGAACAAACTATGATAGATAGATAGATAGATTTAAACAGACTGATATATATATGTATCATCATCATGACGTTCCACCTGCATGGATATCCCTGACTCTCTCTCACGACTCCTCCCTATCGTTCATCGCTTCTGGCAGGTCTTCAGAGCTACATCCCATATCCTCACGGATGTATGTAGGTTCGAGCCTGTCGTCCAGCTTTTGTTTGGCCATATGAGAAGGTTCAGAGAAGTACATCACTTATGAGCTGGTCTCTGCTTCAGTGTCCTGCATGTCTGGTTCGTCTAACTTTGATAGTTTTTGTGATGGGAGATAGGTGGCTGTACAGTTGGTGGTTTTGGGGGTATTGCCTCAAGGACTTCTTCAATATTGCTCACAGAATTCTTGTGTAGTTGCCGTCAAGTTTTTTTCCCCGCCGCTTAGTTAGCGTCCATGTAAGTAGTGCATCCACATAGTAGTATCGACACAACCGCTGCTTGGAAGAAACTGCATTTCATTCTATCAGTCAAGTCTGATTTCCATATGACCAATAACTTATCGATAGCTGTCCATGCCTTTGTTAGCCGCTTATCGATGTCTTTTTCGTTTGATAAGACACTGCTTCCTAGGTAGGTAAAATTGTCTAATAGTTTATAGAGCTACCGCCTAGTGTGAAAATGTCACCAGTTTGATTAAAGTACATGTATTCCGTTTTGTGTGCATTGACATGGAGGCCAATGCTTGCGGCGGCTGGTTCCAGAGTATGCTGTAGTGTTTCGGCTTGGACGGGTGTATTTGCCAGAATCGCTATGTAGTCGGCGTAGTCGGCGTCGGTAATTGTTTCTGCGGGGTATCTTCTGCTCGAAGCAGTTTTCTTTTATTTTATCAAACGATGTTCTAAGCACGTAGCCTAGACAGATGATAAAGAGGTATAGGGCTAGTGTGTCCCCTTGGAATACTCCTGCTGCAATGTTGAAGTAGTCTGTGAGACACAGACTACTACTCTTATATATATATATATATATATATATATATATATATATTGTCATCCACAGACAGACTGTTTCGTTCTGTCAGAACTCTTCAGTGTGGCTAGACACATTTATATTATTTCAAGAAAAAAAAACAATATTCGGTCACATTAGGATAATGAATTTATTTCCATCCTGTTATGACCATTGATATGAATAAAAAACTCCAAAAGAATTTTAACTGGACTTCATCAGATCCAATAAGTAAATAAAATATATTTTTTTTTGCTTTATTTTATTTTCTTGTTGGGTCTGATGAAGTCCTGTTAAAATTCTTTTGTAGTTTTTGATTCATATTAATGCTCTTAACAGGATGGAAATAAATTTATCATCCTAATGTAACGGAATACTGTTTTTTTCTTGAAATAATATATATATATATATATATATATATATATATATATATATATATATATATATATTGCTCTGTGAATTTATTTACATTGAGGTCTTTACCAGGAATTCTGACGGTATTATTCCCTATTCCGGATTTACTGGATTGAAGAATACCTATATATACATATATATATATATATACGTGGTGCCTTCAATATGTTTCCAGACTATTTTGGTACAGGCATTTAAAATTGTCGTACACACTTGATAATTCCCTATGTTATTGCTATACATCTTATGAGATGACTGACTAATTTTTAAGATTTCAGGTTTAAATGAACAGCTACAGCAGCAATTGGAATACACCCTACTACAGCCTGATTGTCACAGCAGGTGAATTTAAAAAATGCAATCTGGACATGGGGACACTTTAGAAGAACGATATGCAATAAAATTTGTTTTAAACATGGAAGAAATGCCACAGAAACGTATGGAATGCTTCAGACTGCTTTTCAACCATCTTGAATGAATCGAGCATCAGTTTTTGAGTGGCATATGAGATTCAGGGAAGGCATGGAGTCTGTGAGGGATGATGAAAGGTGTGGGAGGAGTAAGGAAGTCAATAGACCAGAGTTGATTGGCCAAAGGGTTAGGGTTAGGCTTTAGGGTTACTATGTTGAGGTTTTTAGGGAGTTCAGCAAGAGATTCCGTCGGAAGAGGCCAGCACTCTTCAAATCGGGTCAGTGGCACTCTCAATAAAAGTGCCCATGCGAAAAAAGTCTGGAAGCTTCCAACCCTTTCCGCGAGATCAGTATTTTACACAAGGTCAATCTTTTAAGCTAAGTCTTACATGTGTGAATTCTAAGTTTTCCTTCTCTTAGACTGGTTGCCATACTAATTTACAGGTTCTAATGCAGGTTCTTGATTTAAAACTGAACATCACTTTCAACCAAATGTCCACACTTTTGACTACATTAACCTAATTTCCCTCTGGGTTTTTTTTTTTTTTTAGCTTCTCTATATTGTTTGTGTGAATGCCTATTTTAGAGGACCAAGACGCTTCTCTCTACGAAGAAGGAATTTAGAAACGCCAGGACCACTCGACAAAGTTTGTGAACTTAAAGGAGAATATGTTGATAATATAAAGTTTTCTGATGGTGGCTTGGTTGGTTGTTGTTTTACGGCGTATCAACCCTTTTCGGGCCATTCAGCGTCGAATTAAGTTTTCAACAATTCAATTCAGAATAAGCATAGCTTTTTCTTTAAACACAAATAAATGTCAAAACAGTTTCATTTAATGTCAAAACAGTTCAATTTCAAACAATTCAGTTTAGAATAAGTACTCAGTTTAGTTCTATTTGACCCGTAGATATGACCCTATCAGGTGCTTCCACTCCGGGTCAGAGTTGACGTGGAAGCGATAGCAATGAATGGGTACTCTGCATTCTCTAAAGTTCGAACATTACTAGAACCTCACCATTGGGTTATTTAGTGACTTAACAAGATACTCATTGTGGTGCTGGGGGTATTACCCCTCTGCAGAGAAGCAGTCGGTGTATTTTACAGCCCCAGCTGACTGGGTAAAAAAATTCTGAAAATAAACTTCTGTGATTATGGCGTATCAACCATACCTGTTTTTCTCCCCTAGCAAGTTTTTTACAGCACCTTCAGCGTTCATGATCCGTATACAAGGAAACAAATATTTACAATCGTATAAAGAGGAAAACTGATTTTTTTTAAGAAAAGAAGAAAAGAGACGTGAATTTTATTTTATTTTATTTTGTTTTGTTTTATTTCATTTTATTTGATTTCAGATTCGCTTGTATCAAAGACGGTTTTGTTTTCATTAATTCCCAAAAGACAGTCCAAAGAGCCAAGAAAGAAAGATGTTTTATTTCTCAGGCTATAATTTTCTGAAACACTGTGTCGTAAAATCAGGACCTGTAATGTGTTTCCTAATAATAGTCCTTACCACATGCTGGAGCAGCGGCCCTTCAGATATCCACTAATCTTGGGATGACTGGCCACACGTGTTCTTAGAGCCATCAATTTGGGATATTTACTAAACATGGCCTGATTCTCCATGTAGGGACTCTCTAGGCAGCAGTAACACATCATATCACACCACATCATCTAAAGGAAAAAATAAATAAACAGAAAAGAACTATTTGGATTTGCCCGGCAGATTGTTGAGTTGGTGGGTTTGTTGGTTGGATTCATAGCATATCAAACGGTGCGGGTTATCTAATGCCAAATTCTGCTTATACCCATAAAAAATTGAAAATTTACGATTTGGAAATAAAATAGTTTGTAGATAACATTTGTAAACGAGTCGTATATTATTTGCTTGCACACAGTTAAATGGTTTTAAGTATTGATCTCTAACACTAATAGTTTTATTTGAATGCAGAAAATTGGTTTTAAGTATTGCTTTTTAATGTTAATAGTTCTATTGGCGATCAGTTAAATGGTTTTAAATATTGCTATCTAATACTCATTGATTATATATATATATATATATATATATATATATATATATATATATATATATATATGTGTGTGTGTGTGTGTGTGTGTGTGTAAAATTTGCGGGGAAAGAATCCTTCATCAGATGATAACTGGAGTTAGAAATGGTTTCGAGGCCAAATCATCGTGATTATAACTAACACTGAGTGCCCAATTAATATCTATTATAAAATATTTATACTAAAATAGCCTGTTTCCTTATTAATTTGGTTACAAACACGCAAAAATTTCTCATAAAATAGATAGATAGATAGATAGATAGATGTGAACGCACTGAGATAGATAAATAGATAGATAGATATTGATATGAACAGATGTAGTTGGACGGACAGGTAGATATTAACAGACTGAGAAATACGTTAACAGAATGAGATAGATAGATAGATAGATAGATAGATTAACTAACCCCCCACCCCAAGCAGAGTCTGACACAAGGTCCATTCTTTATGAGGAGTTTAGCAGGTTAGAATACAGAGCTTTTCTTCTATGAGACTGGTTGCCCTGCAAAGGTTAAAGAGATCAATCTGCTCTTCTATGTTATTTCTACGTAGCTAAAGGAATGACAGTTGGATTCATATCTTTTGCCAAATGTATTAGCGCTATATGAAAAGCAAACAGCTTGCTCAGGGATTTAACTCCGGTCGCTGTCTCTATTTCCTACGACCATATCCATTACATTACGAGCGTCTCCATAAATAGATAGATATATGAAAGGCATCAGTTTGGTTGTATCTAAGTGAATTATTTTTTAACTAAATATATTTTTTCATGAATACAACACCAGGTAGATATGTCACACATTACGGCTCAAAATCATTGCTGTACTTGTCGAACGCAGTTTCTTCCAGGCAGCGGTTGTGTCGATACTGCTATATGGATGCACCACATGGACGCTTACGAAGCGGCTGGAGAGGAGGCTGGACGGAAATTATACAAGAATGTTGAGAGCAGTATTAAACAAGTCCTGGCGACAACACCCCACGAGACCCCAACTATACGGACACTTGCCCCCCATCACAAAAACTATACAAGTTCGACGGACCAGACACGCAGGACACTGCTGGAGAAGCAAGGACGAGCTCATAAGCGATGTACTCCTGTGGATCCCCACACATGGATGTGCAAGAGTGGGACGACCAGCACGAACTTACATACAGCAGCTATGTGAGGACACGGGATGTAACCCTGAAGACCTGCCGGAGGCGATGACTGATAGGGAGAAATGGCGAGAGACGGTCAGGGATATCCGCGCAGACGGCGCGACATGATGATGATGATGATGATAGATGCAAACTAAATATCTGTTGCAGATGCCCAATAATTCGTAAAACTGTTACAAAAAAAATCCAAGGGTGACATCAACAGAGTATTCATCATCATCATCATCATCATGTCGTGCTGGTAGCACGGATATCGCTGACCCTCTCTTGCCACTTTTCCCTATCGTTCATCGCCTCAGGCAGGTCTTCTGGACAACATCCTGTATCCTCAAATAGTTGCTGAATGTATGTTCCTGCTGGTCGTCCTGATTTTGCACGGCCATAAGAGTACATCACTTATGAGTTCGTCCCTGCTTCTCCAGCAGTGTCCTGCATGTCTGGTTCGTCTAATTTGAATAGTTTTCGTGATGGGAGGCAGGTGGCCGTACAGTTGGTGTCTTGTGGGGTGTTACCGCCAGAACTTGTTCAAGATTGCTCACAGCATTCTTGTGTAATTGCCGTCTAGCTTCTTCTCTAGCCGTTTTTTTAGAGTCCATGTAGTGCATCCATATAGCAGTATCGATGCGACCGCTGCCTGGAAGAAACTGCGTTTCATTTTATCGGTTAGGTCTGATTTCCATATAATCGATAGCCTATTGATAGCTGTCCATGCTTTCGTTAACCTCGTGTCTATGTCCTTTTCGGTTGATGCGACGCTGCTTCCTAGGTAAGTTAATTTGTCTACTAGTTTAAGAATGTCAGTCCTGGTTTCGTAGCGGAAACATCATCCCCAAGAAACCAATTAGTTTTGTAAATACAGTATCGATTAAGCATTTTTTAAAATAAAATCCTTATTTTCTTCTTAATTAATGATATCAAAATGGTATGGTTCTTAATTTAAAAAAACAAAACAAAATGGCTATTATTTGGTATTGATTTATTACCAAACTCTTCCGCACTGAAACTGTGTTACCAAAACAGAAATATGTAGCGGTCCAAAATAAATGCTATATATATATATATATATATATGCGATTTCATTTTTTTGTATAAACGTTTTACTATCTTATTATCGATCATAGACTTTCTAATTTGTAGATTTTGGTAAAAAAATATTAGATCAATTTTCAGTGGATCATCTACCACTCTTCAGTCGAGCTATTAGATTGACTTTCGGACAAATACCCTTGGGAAATGTATGAGCCCCCTTATCCTCCCAGCTATAGGTTAAATAGTATCACTACTGTTCTTCTTCACGGATGGCTTGGCATTAAATAACCTACAAAGCTTGATATGCCATTAAGCTAAGAAACCAAACCAAACCTAATCTAGACTAGAAATAATAAAATCAATGCTATTTTTTTATTTGGGAGAAAAATGAATATAACTTTCATGCTCTTATGGTTAAATCGATGGACTGCGAAATCGTAGTAAGCGAGTTCGAACTCCAGTCACGCTATTACGTTCATTTTCGGACAAATGCCTTTGCGAAAGATATAAACCCTCTTATCCTCCAAGCTATGGATTAAATAGTATCAATACTGTTCTTCTAGAAGGATCGCTTTGGCATTAAATAAGGAGGCTGATATGCCATTCAACAAAGAAAATATAAAAAGGAAAAAATTCTTTAAAATCATTTTAGATATTATCATGAACAGTTTGTTTCCTCCGTAGATAGAACCGTAATGAATCAATCTAAGAATTAATTTTTATTTATTGCGGACTTTTTGTCTTCAACTTGGTAGTTTTTGTGTTGTTCCTTCTTTCACTACGTTTCGGCCAAATTTCACCTCGGGCCTTCTTCAGGTGATTTACCGCGACCTCGGGTAGGAATGCTAAGTCTTGGAACCGTATCCCCAGTAATTTACTGCCTTCCATTGTTGTTCTCTATCGCACCACGTTTTTTGAACCAAGTAAACCTCTGGCCGGCTTGGGTAGGATTTGAAACCGTTATCTTCTGACAATGCTCACCTCGAGACTCAACGCCTCTATCCGCTGCCCCGAAGGGCGATCAAGGATGGATTTTTTGGTCTTATAAATCCAATTATTTGTTCTCTTTATCTGGTCTGTAATTGTCTTTAATTGGAATCATATACACTTGTTATTTCTTGGCCACCACTCTATTAACTTCTAAAACGCATGTTATTTTCCGTTAATACGATGTGCTTTTTGCACTTCAGTTTTTACTGCATAAAAACTTCACACTCTTGTTCTCTCTATGAAACATTTTAATCTCAGTTGATAAGCTGATTTTAAAAGTTAGGAAAACTATTATTGCAATGTTGTTTGAACAGTCTTGTGTCTGAGGAGAAAAAATATTTCCCAAATTCGAAAATGTTCTACATAGAAAGAAATTTATGAATTTTTTTTTTCAGTTTAAAATTTTCTGAAATATTTTTTTTGAAATGAAAAAAAGTTCCTTTGGAATATTTTTGAGTCATTTTTTTTTTTTTTTTTCGTTTTGTATCGATTTTTGCTCGTCATTTTATGAGATAACTGTTTATGGAGTCATCAGTTTATATTTTTTTAAGAATTGCATTTTTTCTGTTTTTCATTCATTAATTATTTCGATATACACATATATTTTATATAAAATGTTCAAATATTCAGTGATGCAAGATTTGTTTTCTGAAAAAAAAAATCCGATTATTACGTTTGTATAAAACAAATTATGCCGTAAGTAAACAAAAAAACTTAACATGATTTATTTCTAATTTTAAATTGCATCTAATAAATCCAGAGGAACATTATATATATATATATATATATAATATTATTTGCTTTAAAAAGATTTCGAACTTTATAGTGCATCATTTTCATCAAAAGGAATTGAATATATATATATATATATATATATATATATATATTCAATTTTAAAGAAAATTATATATATATATATATATATATATATATAAAGTTCTATTACATTAAAAAGATACTCTATAATAAAATAAATCGTATATACAGATATATCAAACTATATATCCAATTATATATATCAATATATATATATATATATAAATCCAGAGGAACATTATATATATATATATTATGTATTAGATTTTTTGTTTAATGGCATATTAACATTCTAGGATTATTTTATGCCAAAGCCATTTTTCTTGCAGAACAAAAGTGATACAATTTAAGGATAATGAAAGGATAATGCGGTGCGTGACTTTCTCAAGAGTATTAGTGTGACAATACCCCACCGGCCAACCCCACTATATCAACCAACCAAATTACTCATGACCATCAGAATCTTCTAGTGGTTTTTCCCATCTCTGGCCAGGAGTATTTCCCATTCCTTTATCAACACACAAAATACACAACCGAGAGGGTGGACGAAAAAGAACAAACAATCACAGGCTTGGGTTAGCTCTAAACACAAGAAGGGAGAAGTCTGTGACACTTTAGTGCATTCTGTGGGTTCATGCGAACGTGTACTCGAGCGAAACCCACACAAAGCCATTAGGAATGCTGACTCATTTTCTCGCGTTTGTCAACCTGGCATCTGTTGGTGAACAGGTCTTAGCAGTTGCCTCCCTGACGTCTGTTGACTGGTCTCCTCTCTGCCCTGTTCTCATCTCTTGACTGACCATCTCTTGACTTCTCTCTCCTGCCAACTGTCTCCTTCTGTTTTTCTCTCGGACTTTCATTTCCTCGTCCTCTTCCGGTCTCTTGGGACATCTCACGCACAAGCCCTTTGTGTGGGTTTCGCGCGAAAATAGACAAAGGGATCCTCTGACTGGCACCCATACACACCCACACAACGAATGCCCAACATCGTGTCACATTAGAACAAAAGTAAACTTGATTGCATGACTGGAGCTCACACTTGTATATTTCGACCCCACAGTCCTCTACGTTAATATTTCACAGTAAGTACTTCCTCTGATATGTCCTGGAATTATTCCTAGCATAATCATTTTCCTTAATCTTTGGTTTTCTAGCGTTTTTTTTTTTTCCGATTTGAAAAGACAATTAAAAGTCATTCCATTTCAAGTTGTTGAAATACAAACCTGATCTCCCATGAAGAAATGATTCCCACCATTGCGCATGCTCAGGGTCCTCTCCAAGAAAGGAAGAACTCGATTACAAGTATGCATGTATCTCCAGTGCATATAGTTCTAGAATAAAATACAAAACAAATAATTAATGAACAAGTGGCTAAAATATTGTCAGATTAAAAGGAAACACACAGAGTCATCCACTGATAGATTGTTTCGTTTTATTACAACTGCATCAGCGTGGCTAGAAACATGAGATGGCTCAAGCTGCGATCGAAAACCGGCAATCTTCACGTCACCCAGATAACATAACTTCACAGACACTATCAAACCCAACAGAAGCGAGAGAATTTAATGTTTAAGTATGAAATTTTTCATTTGTTTACATATTATGCTCACGGAAACCGGAGTGCTCAATTCGTTGGAAGAGCTTTGCATATTTTTCTTTAAAATCAGCATTCAATATCTCGGTGTTTATCTACGCACGATTACTGACCTCCGGCATTGAGGGAAAAATAAACACCTATTCCAACCATGCGGTTGATTCAGATATAATAATATATCAATTCCCTCGGTACACGATATTGTAACGTTACGGGACAATCGTGAATATTGTAATGCCACATACTTCATTAAAAACAATAGGTGACTCTCTTGTTTCGGGTATGAAAAGTCTTTATTCCTGACTACAACATTTTTCTTGCTGTCCGTCGCAAGCCGAGGGAGTGGAAAACATCGTAAGGGCCATATGAATGAATCCCAGCTTGGCTGACACACTAAACTCTGACTCTAACCGAATCATAAGATGTGCATACAATAAGTTTCCAGACTTATTTCGTATGGGTTTTTCAAATTGTCGTAAAATCTTGACAATTCAGTAAGTTATTGCTATACATCTTATGAGAAGACTAATTTTTATCATTTCAGCTTTAAATGAACAGCTACAGCAGCAATTGGAATACACCCTACTAAAGCCTGATTGTCACCGCTGGTGAATTTCAAAAATGCAATCTGATATTTTAGAAGAACAACATGCAATGAAGTAATATTTCAAACTTGGAAAAAACGCCACAGAAATGTATGGAATGCTAGAGACAGCTTTTCGACCATCTTGCATGAATCGAGCATCAGTTTTTGAGTGGAATAAGAGATTCAATGAAGGCAGGGAGTCTGTGAGGGATGATGAGAGGTGTGGGAGGAGTAGGGAAGTCAATAAATCAAAGTTGATTGGCCAAAGGGTTACGGTTAGAGTTAGGGTTACTATGTTGAGGTTTTAAGGGAGTTCAGGAAGAGATTCCTTCGGAAGAGGCCAGCACTCTTCAAATCGGCTCAGTGGCATTTCCACCAAGACAATACACCAGTCCACAACTCCATTCTGGTCAGAGACTATTTGAGCAAGACGAACATCAAGACAGTTCCTCAGCCTCCCTATAGTCGAGACCTTGCTCCCTGTGATTTTTGGTTATTCCCTAAGCTCAGAGTCTGTTGTTATGAGACAATTGAGAATATGAAAGAGGATGTGATGAAGGTAATTGACACGCTCACACAAAAGGACTTCCATGGGACTTTGCAAAAGCTGTTGGAACGGTACAACAAGTGCATTGCAACCGGAGGGGTTTACTTCGAAGGGGGCAAAAATTTCATGTGTGTACTATCAATAAATGTGCTCATAGGAAAAAAGTCTGGAAACATATTGTAAGCACCAAGTACCAACTTCTAACCCCAACTGGCCTCCAAACTCAACTCAACTGCTTAGTGGATCTCAACACACTTGAAATCATTTATCCTCATGTGCCGCTAGCACGGATACCCCTGACCCTCTGTCGCCACTCCTCTTTATCGTTCATTGCTTCTGGTAGGTCCTCAGGGCTACATCCTGTATTCTCACAGAGCTGCTGTATGTAGGTTCGAGACGGTCCCCCTGCTTTTGCTCGGCCATGTGAGAGAGTAGTAGGTCTAAAAAAAGAAAACTGTAATCATCTTAGTGCTTACCAAGAGCCGGCTTGTATGTTTAAATATGATTGATATGACGACAAAAAATATACGAAAACCCGTAACAAAACCTTCGAGGTAACTATTTTTTCCTTTTTACCGCCCGTCAGAGTTTTTCTTTTCTAGTTGTCTAAATATCTGAAACGAGCTGGTCCTCCTGCTTTTGCTTGGCCATATGTGAGGGTACTCAATTTTTAAATTGTTTAATTTCTATATATTGAAAAATATATTTTATCAACCAAAATCCACCGTAAGACATCATCCCACTGCATCATGAATTGGCGACCATAGTCGAGGGTGGACCGAAGGCCGCCTTTTCGATTGTTACTACACCAAGGTGTAAGTGAGGGCACTACTCCTTTCCCAGAATTGACCTACTTTACCCTTGATCCGCATCTTATACTGCTGAGTGTAAAACAAGGAGATATCAAGTACTATTTTTTGAGTCTTTGGTATGACTCGACCTGGGATCGAACACAGTTTTCCAGGACATTGGTTAAAGCTATTTTTATTCAATTCCAATCGAACATATCACGTAGCATCACCAGAAAGGAACCTGTTTAAATTTTTGAGATGAGGCTTAATGTGTGTTATTTCAGTTATGATTTTTAAGACTGTTGTCCTCATCATTACAGTGTTAAGATGAAACACAACGTTTCGGTAGCTGTATTCTCCGGTCTTCCTCGCGTGCCCCTTCTTTATCTGGGTATAGAAATGATTCAACCTGGGACATCATTTTTAAAGTTTGAATTTTTAAAGTTTAACTTTTAACTTTGAAAATGATTTCCCAGGTTGAATGATTTCTTTGCCCGGATAAACAAGGGACACTTGAAAAAGGCCAGAGGATACAGCAGCAGAAACGTTGTATTTCAACGTACCGCACAAAAGATGAAGACAAAAGTTCGAGAAATCATAACCAAACTAATTCACTAGAACCTTATTTAGTTTTCGTTTCGTTTCCCGAAATTCTTTTATGACTGGGGGGTGATTGTCGTATCCTTCTGCGCATGCGTGCCAGTGTGTACGCGTTGACTTCAATGACTACATTTCCACATAAGTTCTATAACCAAGCTACAATTTTACCGAATAAAACAGTAAAATAATTTATATAATTAATTGCCAAATGTAAAATAATGGCCGAGGGATTTCGGTTTATGCCTTTGGGTTTAGTTAGGCTGAGAACCTTTCGGCTCAGTGCATGGGTTACTTAGGCGCAACATTAACGCAGGTGTTCACGCGCGCGGGCAGAGCGGACGTATCACTAAGAGATGTCAGAATAGCCCAAGATGGGAAACGGATGCTAGAGAATGCGAATGACGTCAAGCACCGGAAGCGTGCATAGGATTTTGGGAAATTTTGAAAAAGTCAGTTAGTTGAGATGAGACCTGCCTCGAGGGAAGACGGTTGGTTTTCGCTTGCTCGCGGAGATCATTGTGGCGGGTGCCACACGTTTGGGGGGGGGGAAGATGAAAAAGCCAGCATAGAAAGATTGTGCTTCTCTCTCCTTATGTCGAAAAACCTTTAAACTCGAATGTAATAAAAAGTTTCGTACCTGAACAAAGAAGTCGTTACATGTTTTTCGAATTTCGAGATTCCTATGTTCAATCTTTATGGACTTTCGATGTACGTTTCACACATAGCCATATCAGGGTACACAAATAAAATAACCAATAAGATTTATCATCACCCTTATTATTTTACAATATCTTTGTATAATGCAAAAACGGAAAAAAAAATCACTTACATCATAGCTGGCTGACATCATCTCACTGCTTGCTACCCCGGGACTCAGAACACCACTGGACATCATGTTATACTGAGGAAAACAGAAATTAAATATTACAGATAATTCGCTTCAAATAATATTGTTACTGTGCTTTTTCATAAGACTGAATTCTATCGTCAGAAAGGTCGATATTCGATTAAACAAAGAAACTGAACTAAACACAACTCAATGGTGATACACAGTAAGAACTTATACCTCGTGGTTCTCTGAAACTACTTGACAAGTTCACCTACCTCGAAAGAAGCTTCTCATCTACTGAAAATGACATCAATACGCAAGTACTAAGGGGTTGGTAAATATGGTTTAAATGTCAAACAGTTCTATTTGACCTATAGACAGGACGCTACAAGATACTACCCCTACAGGCCCTAGCATTCCACAAAGCTCCACCATTACGGAAGCCTCACCATCAAATTGTTTAGTGTCATATACTTTATTTACTAACTCCTCCGCCCGGGCAGGATATGACACAAGGTCAATTTCTAAGCGGAGTTTAACAGGGAGTAATTCCAAGTTTTACTTCTCCTAGACTAGTTGCCACACCAAGGCTGAAGAACCCAGTCTGTCCTACTATTTACCCATAGCTGTTGGGAGAATAATGGGATTCATACCTTTCCCAAGGGTATTAGTGCTATGTGAAATGCAATCAGTCTCGTCCAGGATTTGAACTCGTGTCGCCGTGTCAATTTTCTTGCGACGATAACCGTTACACTATCGAAAAGATAGATTTGTTGTGAATCTGGTGGTATGATAAAGAATTGGATAAATCAAACACTTAACTCGAATCCAACTATACACATATCTCTGTCATATGTTTGTATATATATATATATATATATATATATAGGACAGCTGTTTGGGGGTTCTTACCTCTCAGTAAAGATGCAGTCGGTGTATTCTACAGCTCCAGCCGACTGGGCTTGTATCGAGTGTGCACTAAAATGTATAGATATGAAATTTTGCACTGATTCGAAATAACTGACTCACCCTGAAGTTTCCGTTCTTCCAGTGGTAGTACCACACGTTATCGTGCATGGTATCATATTAGCAGTCATTATTTACAAATCAGTCGACATTTGTATTAACTAACGTATTTTACCAAAACCTCTTTGCTAATTCAATGATGGCAAGGATAGATAGATGTATAAATATTGAAATAACAGACTAACCCTGAAGCATCTGCGTTTCCAGTTGTTTAACCCCATTTAATCACGCATAATTTCATTGAAGCAACTATTATTTACAAAGATATTGATAAGTGTATTAACTAAGGTCGTTTATTTAAACATTTTTTCTTATCAGTTTCTCTCGTGAATTCGATAGACAAAAGTATCTTGAGACTCATCCCGAAACATCCGTTTGATTTTAATAATACTTCCATTAAAAAGAGAAATAGAATTATGTTTCTTATACAAAAACCAATACTAAAATTCAACAAGCCATTCGTATAATTATTATCTCTTATGTGTCATTCATAATAAGCTTTTTGCTCCTCCAGTTCTATGGTGAATTGAAAGAAGATATGAAATATTGAAATGACTGACTCACCCTGAAGCGTCCGTTCTTCCAGTGGTAGTACCTCATATAATCGTGCATGATTTCATAGAAGCAGTCGCACACGTAGTCACACCTGAACATATCCATATTGTTCTTGCCGTAGAAACCTGTTCAACATCCAAAATATATATATATGTGACAGAGAAATGTGTAAAGTTGGATTCGAGTTTAGTGTTTGATTTAACCAATTCTCTATCATACTGCCAGATTCCCGACACATCTATTTTTTCAATATATATATATATATATATATATATATATATATATATATATATTAGCATAGCTTTAAATAGATCATAGGTAATAAGTTCTAACAAGTACCTTTTTTTTTCGATCACGTCTCGTCAGAGAACACCGTGACACGAGGCAACCAGCACAAGGGATTTTGAAAGCGGATCAGTTGTTCACAAAAAAGAAAAAAGAAAAGAAAAACAGCGTAACGGTTATAGGCGTTGGCTCCTTAAGCTTATAAGGAGACAATCATCTGGTGGTTGCAGGTTCAATCCTGACTGTTGGCAAGTAACAATACAGGAATACTTAACACTTGTACCCGGTTATGGCTAACGGAATCAGAACAGGTGACCCCCGTAGATTCAATAAAGGACGTAGTTCGACAAACACCTGATGAAGGCCAGAGGACATATCGGCCGAAACGTTGTGGAATTAACAATAAAGATGAAGACAATATTTCGAAAACCGTTAATGATAAAAATCATCAAGCTTCGTTGCAGATATTTAGAAAAACTCTGATGGGAGGATTTTGGTTGATAAAATATATTTTTGAATATATAGAAATTAAACAATTTAAAAATTGAGTACCCCCACATATGGCCAAGCAAAAGCAGGAGGACCAGCTCGTTTCAGATATTTAGACAACTAGAAAAGAAAAACTCTAGTGGGAGGTAAAAAGGAAAAAATAGTTACCTCGAAGGTTTTGTTACGCGTTTTCGTATATCTTTTTGTCGTCATATCAATCATATTTAAACATACAAGCCGGCTCTTGGTAAGCACTAAGATGATTACAGTTTTCTTTTAGACCTACTACCCTCTCGCATGGCCGAGCAAAAGCAGGGCGACCGGCTCGAACCTACATACAGCAGCTCTGTGAAAATACAGGATGTAGCCCTGAGGACCTACCAGAAGCAATGAACGATAAAGAAGGGTGGCGAGAGAGGGTCGGGGATATCCGTGCTGGTGGCACGACAAGAGGATGATGATGACTGTACTTCAACTAAATCAGGCTAAATCATAATTCTAAAAAGAATATATATATATATATAACCAAATCTTCTTGGTAACTGATTTTCTTCTTTTTCCCAAGGTGGATTTTATATTCTTTTATTTGTGCGTGTATATAACTTATAAACATTCAGATTGATGCTATATATATATGTATAAAGAGAGAAATAGAGAGAGAGAGAGAGAGAGAGAGAGACAGTGACATATCCAAAGAGTGTAAGTTCAATACCCGGTGAAAGCAGTGGAGAACTTTCAGAGGGGACAATTAAAGGAGATAACTGAAAACTGATATCTATTGAATATCGCTCGTGGAAATAGAACAGTCTACTCCGGTAAGCGAAATTGAGGGTTGCGTTCGAAATTCCAACCATCGGAAGAAGGCCGGAGCGTACAACGGCCGAAACATTGTGATAAATATGGCGACAAAGATGTGGGCAATAGTCCGAAAAATGTAAATAATGTATAAAATACCTCATCTCAGAAATATAGACAGATAGATAGAGAGAAATATATATATATATATATATATATATATATATATATATATATATATATATTACATGGTAGTGTCAGTGACTCTGGGTTTCATGCAATAAAGAGTCGTCAGACAGAGTGAAGGACTTCCCCCAAAAAAAAAAGAAAAAACAATTAATGTGGTTAATTTTTGTTTGAAAAGAGGGCGTTATTTGTGTGCGTGCCAAAGTTTGTGTGTTCGTTTGCTTTTGTATGTTTGTGTATGTGTTATGGTTCGTGCGTACATAAGTGCGTGTATTTGATGGTGGGAAGGGGTGGGACAAAGGATGACAGTCTGAGAAGAAAAGACTGGGTGAGAGAGGAGGAAATTGATTGTGGCAATCAGATTTTCTTTCTCTTTCTGACTTAATGGTAGCTAAAGGTTTGTTTTGATTTGAATATGAAATTTCTGTTTTGTGGGGAATTTTGTTGTGGGCGAATATGATTAAAAATAAAATCATCATCACATTACCCTTTTTTAAATGTCGTATGATATTTATGGGCAGATAATAGAAATAATAGGTTTTGGGTGTCTTTTGCAATATCCCTAAAAAGGTATATATATATATATATATATATCATAACAATAATAGTAAGGGTAATATGTAAAAATATTACATATATATATATATACATATATAGACTATACAGACTGTATATATATATATATATATATATATATAGACTATATAAATATATATACTCCCGTACCCCCGTAGGGTTGAGTTCTCTAAGCGAATGAAGTAATCGCGATGCCATTAGCGTTTATTGCAAGGCTCTTTATATATGAATTGAGGTCTCGGTAGCCGTTAAGCGGATGTATGCAAACAATAGTAATTGTGATTCATCATCATCATCATCATCATCATCATCATATTGCGCTGGTAGCACGGATATCCCTGACCCTCTCTCGCCACTCCTCCCTATCGTTCATCGCCCTAGGTAGGTCTTCAGGACAACATCCTGTATCCTCACATAGCTGCTGAATGTACGTTCGAGCTGGTCGCCCTGCTTTTGCGCGGCCATATGTGGAGATCCATAAGAGTACATCTCTTATGAGTTCATCTCTGCTTCTCCAGCAGTGTCCTGCATGTCTGGTTCGTCTAACTTGAATAGTTTTCGTGATAGGGGGCAGGTGGCCGTACAGTTCGTGTCTTGTGGGGTGTTGCTGCCAGCCGTTTAAAATCTACTTCATCGCTACTAGTTCCTCGTGCCTGATGGGTAGAGGCTTTTATTGACATTTGTGTCAACCGGGTTTCGATCCCAGCTACGGGAAGCTAGTATGTCTAGCCACACTGATTAGTTCTGACAGAACGAAACAGATCTGTCTGTGGATGATGATATATATATATATATATATAAATGAAAAATGAAAAATAAAAAATAGTAGTAAAGTAAAATAACGAAATTAACAATACTTGTGGGTGTTTATGGTATAATAATTTGGCAACCTCAGTCGCAGGTGACCCTAAGGCTCCCTTTTCAATAGCTACTTCACCGAAGTGTAGGGGAGGGTGCTTCTATATTCCCTGGAGTCCTCCCCTTTACCCTAGATCCTTACCTATAATCCAGAGTGTTTAGCAAGGCGGCATGAAGTACCATTTTTTAAGTCTTTGGTATGACTCGACCAAAGATAGAACCCGGGTCTAACGGACCATAATGTAAAAACAAGGTGCTTATAATTATAGACAATGCTAAAATGTTTCTGGGAATAGTTGTGAGTGTTTATAATGTGATATTTGAAGAAAATGGTACTTACGGTCGATGGTTCTGTTGTATAATTAGTATGGTGTCGGTAATTGATTATGGATGGTTTTGCATTAAAAGTTTTGGAGAAACAAGTCGGATAAGGTGAAAAGACTTGAAAGAAGCTTTTGTAAGTAATGTGGATACAGATGGTTGAAATATAGGTAAATATGATAAAGGTGCTTAAAAATGAGAAGCTCTAAGGAATTTAGTTTATGTTTTGGTTAAATATTTGGGTCGAATTGGGATAGAAGATCTTTATTTTCGTGTCGACATTTTGAGATCAGCTCGGATTTGTAGTTTAGAAGTATATATATATATATATATATATATATATATATATAGATATATATATATAAGTTCTCTTTATAGCCCAGTTGGTTGGAGCTGTAGAGAAAATTATTTCATGTCTGGAAATGGATAAGAACCCCCCAACGAGTGTCTTGGATATGCCATTTAACAAACGGATGGTCAGGCTCCAGTAATGTCGGAATGTTGCTAATCAAAGAAGATATATTAAATTGAGTGTAATGCCATGCTTACCAAATTCTCTGGCTAAGTACCTGGCAATGGCCATAGTCTCTGGCATTCTCATGCCACCGTCCATCTCCAAGACAGGGACACACATTCCTGGCATATCTGCAAATGAAAATAATTAACATATCATTCAAGTTAAGAATATATATATATATATATATGGTTGACTACTAAATAATCAGTAAAATATATTTCAGTCATAAATAATTTAACAATTAATTAATTTCAATCATTACTATATTGCCCTGTCGGCTGGGGCTGTAGAATACACCGACTGCACCTTTGCAGAGGGGCAAGACCATCCCAATGAGTGTTCTGGATATGAAACTAAAAATTCCGAGGGTGAGGTTCCAGTGATGCTGGAGCTTTGGGGAACTGCGGAGCACCCTTTCATTGCCATTGCTCCCAGGTCCACTCTGACCCGGAATGGTAGTACCTGATAGGGTCCTATCTATGGGATGAATAGAACTAACTGCATACTTATGCTAAACTGAATTGTTTCAATTAAAACTGTTTGAGTAAACTGAATAGCTTAAATAGAAATGTTTTTGACAATTAAATTGTACCTTCATTTAAACAGAGTGTTTATGCTATATTGAATTATTTGAAATTGAACTATTTTTGATATTGAAACTGTACTTACACTAAACTCAATTATTTAATATAGAACTGTTTTGACATTTAACAGTCTAAACAAAGCCTGTACTTATACTAAACTGAATTAGCTGAATTAGAACTGTTTGAATAAATTGAATAACTTGAAATAGAAATATTTTTGATATTGAAACTGTACTTACACTAAACTCAATTATTTAATATAGAACTGTTTTGACATTTAACAGTCTAAACAAAGCCTGTACTTATACTAAACTGAATTAGCTGAATTAGAACTGTTTGAATAAATTGAATAACTTGAAATAGAAATGTTTTTGACAATTAAACTGTGTACACATGCTAAACTGATTTGTTTGAAATAGAGCTGACAATTTGCATAAAAATGGATTTGGCGATAAATAAACTACAAAGGTTGATATGCCATAAAACCCAACCAACAAACCATCATTAGTATATTCACTACTATTTTAAATCACTTCTTTTATCTGTTATATTTTTGATTCCTTGCAAGAAAGGTTAAGGTGCTTTCCAGCTCAAGAAATTTTTCAAAAACGATTTTAACTGATTTGGAGAAAAACATTTGCCATAGAGAGCATTTTTGTTGAGAATGAAAATGATTACAATCCCTTGGTGTAAGGTCTGGTAAATATAGTGGATAGAGTAGAACAGACAGGCCCAAAACCAATTTTTTTTGTGGACTTTTGTTGAGTGTGGTATTGCGCATACCAAAACATAGAGACAAGAAGATGGTTTAGTTTGGTTTGGTTGGTTTTATGGCATATCAACCTTTGTAGGTTATTTAACGCCAAATCCATTTTTATGTAAATAATCTGTTCTATTTAAAACAATTCACTTTAGCATAAGTACACAGTTTAATTCATTTCTATTTCAAACTATTCAAGCAGTTATATGTAACAATTCAGTTAAGTGTAAATACAGTTTTAATGTCGAAAAACAGTTCTATTTCAAATAATTCAGTTAAGCATAAGCAAGCAGTTTAAATGTAACTACAGTTTAATTGTTAAAAACATTTCTATTTCAAGCTATTCAGTTTATTCAAACAATTCATTTTAGCATAAGTATGCTGTTAGTTGTATTTAACCCATAGATAGGGACCTATCAGGTGCTACCACTGCGGGCCAGAGAGGACCTGGGAGCAATGGCAATGAACGGGTACACCGCATTCCCCAAAGCTCCAGAACTGCTGGCACCTCACCATCAGATTGCTTAGTGTCATATCCAGGACACTCGTTGGGGTGGGGTCCTACCGCTCTGCAGAGAAGCAGTCGGTGTATTCTACAGCCCCAGCCGACTGGGCAAAGAGACAAGAAGAGATAGATAGATAGATAGTGAGAGAGAGATAGATAGATAGATAGATAGAGAGAGAGAGGGGGGGAAAGAGGGGAGTGGTTGAAGGGAATGTAACATTACGGAATCATCTTGAATATTAGAAATTACATTGTCTTCAAAACAATAGGCGACTTTGTTGTATCATATACGATACATTTAGGTACCAGGATCATTAAATAAGTTTCCAGACATTTTTTGTATGGGCACTTTTATTGATAGTACACACATGAAACTCTAGTCCCCTTCATAGTAAACTCCTCCAGCTGCAATGCACTTGTACAGTTCCAACAACTTCTGGAAGGCCCCATGGAAATCTTCTTGTGTGAGCGTGTCAATGACCTTCGTCAAAGCCTCTTTCATCTCCTCAATTGTCTCATAACGACAGCTCCTGAGCTTAGGAAATAACCAAAAGTTACAGGGAGCAAGGTCTGGACTATAAAGAGGGTGAAGAACTGTCTTGATGTCCTTCTTGGTCAAATAGTCTGTGACAAGGATGGAGTTGTGGACTGGTGTATTGTCCTGGTAGAAATGCCACTGACCCGTTTTGAAGAGTGCTGGCCTCTTCCGACGGAATCTCTTTCTGAACTCCCTGAAAACCTCAACATAGTAACCCTAACTTCCTTTGGCCGATGAACTCTGGTGTTTTGACTTCCTTACTACTCCTACACCTCTCATCATAAATCACAAACTCCCTGCCTTCCTTGAATATCTTATGCCACTCAAAAACTGATGTTCGATTCATGCAAGATGCGCCAAAAGCAGTCTGAAGCATTCCATACGTTTCTGTGGCATTTTTTCCAAGTTTAAAACAGAATTTTATTGCATATCGTTCTTCTAAAGTGTCCTCACGTCCAGATGGCAATTTTGAAATTCACCAGCGGTGACAATCAGGCAGTAGTAGGGTGTATTCCAATTGCTGCTGTAGCTGTTCATTTAAAACTGAAATCATAATAATTGGTCAGTCATCTCATAAGATGTATCGCAATAACATACTGAATTGTCAAGAGTCTACGACAATTTTAAACGCCTGTACAATAAAAGTCTGGAAACTTATTGAATGCATCACGTATTTTATTGGTGTGACGTCATCTCACTAAATCAATGCATCATCAGTTTTATTTAATTTCAATCAAACTTATCACCTGACATGACTAACTTTTTTTAGTTTTCGTTCCTGTCTTGAAACCTTATTATGACAAGGGGTGATTGTCCTATCACCCCGCACGCAGGCGCACTACCCGTCCTCAGCCGGGTACGATTGAACTAAAAGAGTCCTGATCAGTTCAGAACCTCACCAAACTAAATAATGAAATAAATGGTTTAATTAATTACCGATGACATAATTAATACAACTAACCATCACACTAATTGTAGCCAAACACTTAAAAAAGTGCACAGAATCGCCTCGTGAGTGATGTTCTTGGGGTCCTTACAAGTTTCGTGTCTTCCAACATCATACTTGCTCTCCCAAGTGACCCTACCGAAACTTTTGTTCCAACCGGCGATCCAGCAGTAAAAATACGCCCAGCATGCAAAAACACACAGTTCACACAAAAGAAAAAATTAAATGCTCCTGCTAATGAGTTTTTAAAATGGTATTAGCCAATGAGAAACGACTTACGTCACTTCCGTCCCAGTCACGGCGAATTATAAAGGTAAACATACTGCAAACTGTCTTTATTCTATATCTTGTATGAGTACACTCACTTGCACCGAGTCAGGTTTGGATTAAGGTACCAGGTAATATCCTTCTGACAAGCGAGACTTGGAAAAAATATATATATATAAAGGTTTTTCCTCCCTAACTTCTTCATGACAATGGTTAAAAAAAAAAAATAAATGCCTAAATTAGGATAAATGAATATAAATATATACATATATATATATATATACTTATACACACACATATATATACATACATACACGCACACACACACACACATATATATATATATATATATATATATATATATATATATAAATGAATAAATGATTAAATAAATAGATTAGCAAATAAAAAATGAATGAATGAATAAATAAATAAATCAATAAATGAAAAAATTAAATTAAATAAATAAATAGATAAATATACACACATACACACATATATGCATATAAATATATACACAACAATACATACACACATATACATATATAAAATAAATAAAATATTAATAAAATAAGTTAAATAATTACATATATATATATATACACACACACACATATATATAACCAAAAAAAAAATTACACATATATAAATAAAAGGAAATCTATTGAAAAAAAAATCTTGAGGAATTGCTTTGCCAGACCCCCGAAGTAGGACGCTTTCAGTCATAATACTAATTATTTAAAAGGAATATGTGCTATCAGCAAGATTTTATGTTGATAATTTTGATGGTACTATTGTTAAAATGATTAGGTTTCTTTCTTTAATGAAATATTAACCTTCGTGGGTTATTTATGGGACCGTTACCTACCCATTCATGGACTCTTCAAATTCTATATTAATCAAGACCCAAGTACTCTCGAAAATATTAAATACTCTACCGATATTCGACTGACAAGTAAGCCTAGATTACACCTCCACTTTTTTCTATATCTTGTTACATCAATATATCTTTAAACTTATACTGTGTTCCGAGTTGTCTTTTCGCGGTTCCAACCTGGGTCCACATTGCCTAAGATGAGGCGCTTGTAGCGTAATGGATACTCACGAGAGATATGAACACGATGATGCATGTTCGAATCTGAACAAGGCTGTTTGCATTTAACATGGTGCTAGTACCTTTAGGAATTATAAATCCAACTAATCTCCCTTCAGCAATGGGTGAATAGCAGGGCAGACTAGACTCTTTAATCTTGATATGGCAGTAGGTCTAGAAGGAAAACTCTGAATTCAAACCTGTTAAGGTCTGTTTAAAAAAAACTGACCTTCTATCACCTCTTGCTGGTGGGGTTTTGTTGATATATGTTTAATGTCAAAGTCATCGTCGTAAAAGTACAAGAGTGATATTATTGAACCCATACAGATGGAGATAAAGACTTAAAACATTTCCTCAAAGGTATTAGTCTGAAAGAGGACGAAGTCACTTCTTTCGAAGCCACAATTCATTACTTCAGCTATCATACCATATAAACTTCCCTGTTTCAAGCAAGCTTAATAGAATTATTCCGCGTGAGATTTAGGAAGCGAAGACAAAAATATCTGCTGCAAATCCTCATTCGAACGATACGAATCAATTGGTTATATATTTGTTCTTGTCACGTTCGAAGATCTTTGTGTAGAGCAGGTTTTAGTTAAGCTAGGAAATTTTTTGAGCATGCGCGTCATTATCTTGACAAAGAAAAGAAAGATAACAAAAACAAGATTACATGTACATAGTCTTTAACGGTAGATTTTTTTTATTTGCGTATTTGTCTCATTCAGTGATGATTAAATAACATGTCAATATATTGAATTCTAGCTGCAACCATCAACAAATGCATGATTTTGGCACGCCCGGGATCATCGATGAAGTGAATATTTATCAAAATACTCCATTATCTACTGGAGGCTAAACGAAATCAATTTTAAAAAATAAATGTAACTTCAGAAAGTTATACGCTTCATCAAGAATGAAGAAACATGGCAGAATATGTTTGTTGTGGCAACACACAATCTCTCCTTATAAAACAAGAAAAGCTAATTTGGATTTCTGTTTTAAATTCTTTGCTAATGAGGCCCATACAAAGGTGTGTGGAGAGCGTCAAACTTAAAATCTAGGTTTGGCTAAAATCTTTTTGAACAACCCTCTAAAAATGTTTGGAATTGAACGTTTAACTTCACTTAAACTGGCTGCCTACCAAGGCTAAAGTGTCCAATCTGTCCTCCATTTGTTTTCCAGGGTATTGATGTAGTTTAGGTTTCTATTATATATGACAGATTGTTAGGGAAGTGGAATTGACACCATAATCTATCTATCTATCTATCTATCTATTTCAGATAATAACTATCACTCTAAGTCTATGTATATGTCTACTTACGAACCTCTACGCACAAGCAGATTATGACACAAGGTCAGTATTTAAGCAGATTTTTACAGGATTGAAGCCAAAGTTTTTCTTTTCCTTGGTCGGTTTCTATACCAAAGTTAGACAACCGTCTGCTTTCCTATTTACCCATTGCCAAAGGGAGAAAACGTTTCACAAATGATATCAACGCTGCGTAAAAAAGTACCGGCTTCGGCGGTACATATAATAAAAAAGCCCCGTACGAGACTTGAGGTCGCATCACCGTGTTTATTTCCCCTCAATGATAATGATCACACCATGAACGCATTCATTATCTATCTATCTATCGATCTATCTATCTCACTTTAACCATTATCTACGTATGTATGTATGTATGTATCTATCTATCTATCTATCTATCTATCTCACTTTAACCATTATCTATCTATCTATCTATCCATCTCACTTTAACCATTATCTACGTATGTATGTATGCATGTGTGTATGTGTGTGTGTATGTATGTATGTATGTATCTATCTATCTAGCTAGCTAGCTAGCTATCTATCTATCTCACTTTAACCATTATCTATCTATCTATCTATCTATCTATCTATCTATCAATCTCAGTTTGTTTATATATACGAAGAAGAAGTATCTTGAATTATAATAAAAGAGATCAACTTATTAAGTCAAATGAGGAGGGTGTCGTTGAATATTTAAAGGAAGTGAAAATCAACAAGTTACATTTGCAATTGATATGGTATGATTTTCTGACGAGAAATGTTTAGGCATACGATTTTATAATATTTTACATAAACTCAAAATATAATAGGTCGTGATGCGTCACAATGTATTCTTATAGAAGTAACTGAGAAAGGCAACACAACTGAGAACTTGGGGGCCATTACAGCCCACATGTCCAAACTTCTAACCCCAGTTTCTTTGGAACTATCCCAAAATCTGAGGGATTTAAAATACTTGGAAACATGATGTTGTACAGACTGTTGCCACTACCCTTTGAAGCAAAGCTCTTTATCTGTGAGTATACTAAAAAAAAGTCAAAGATTTATTAATACTTACCCTTCCTGTATTTGTCCCATTCGTTGAACTCGAACCTCTTGTCCATATATTTGACGCCGGCAGCAGCAAACATCATACGGAGGATCTCAGCACGTCCGCGGCCATTGAAGTAATACAGAGTGTAGTTAGGCATGGTTACTTTTCCAGTATTATGAACAAACGTTTCAAAGGTACAGATCAGGGTTTGCAGATAAATGTTATTGCATTCAGAACTGCACGGAATATAAATATATATATACCTATATCTGACTCACAGACAAAATAATTAGAGATTAATTTTCAGAGCGGTGAGCTGTTTCCAGGTTCCATGTAGTCCATTCATTTTTTTTTCTCCAAAAAAAGTTCCTTTTGTGTTTTTTTTTTTATTACAAAAGAGTGCAAAGCCTTTAAGACAATACTAAGTTGAGAGAAACTTGGACGCGCCTCAAATAATGAAAAATATTTTTTGGCAATATTTTAGCATGGCATAATTTTTAAAAATTATTTGTTCCTTATCTTTTGTTACTTATATATATATATATATATATATATATATATATATATATATATATATATATATATATAGTTGGTTGGTTGGTTGGTCTTTATGGCATATCATCCTTTGTAGGTTATTTAACGCTAAATACAGTTTTATGTAAATAATCAGTTCTATATCAAACTCTTCAGTCTAGCATAAGCACGCAGTTTAAATATAAGTACAGTTTAATTGTGAAAATAATTTCTATTTCAGGCTATTCAGCTTAGTCGAGGAGTTATAATTTAGCTAATTAAGTTTAGTATAAGTACAGATTTTGTTTTCACGCAATTAAATGTCAAAACTGTTCTATATTAAACAATTCAGTTTAGTGTAAGT
This sequence comes from Sepioteuthis lessoniana, assembly GCA_963585895.1. Taxonomy (NCBI): domain Eukaryota; kingdom Metazoa; phylum Mollusca; class Cephalopoda; order Myopsida; family Loliginidae; genus Sepioteuthis; species Sepioteuthis lessoniana. Next base: position 75,629 of record CAUZXS010002338.1, on the reverse strand, counting down.
ACAGTTCCAATGTAAAAAAACAGTTAATAAAAAGTTAGTAAATAATTCGGTTCAGCATAAGCACGCAGTTTAAATGTAAGTACAGATTAATTGTCAAAACAGTTCTATTTTAAGCTATTCAGTTTAGTCAAACAATTCAATTTAGCATAAGTATGCCATTCGTTCTATTTAACTCATTGGTAAGGCCCTGTCAGGTGCTACCACTCCGGGCCAGAGTGGACCAGGGAGCAATGGCAATGAAGGGATGCTTCGCATTCCCCAAAGCCCTAGCATTACTGGAACCTCACCATCGGATTGTTTAGTATCATAGTAGGACACTCATTGGTTTGGGGGTTTTGCCCGTCTGCAGAGGTGCAGTTATTGTATTCTATAGCCCTAGCCGACTGGGAAAATAGATAGATAGATAGATATAAAAGAGACGGAAGAAGAAATAAAGTGGATATAACATTATTTTTCTGTTCTTTTATATTTTTCTTAAGTTTTTTTTCCCATCAACGCCTTCTTTTCAGACGCATTCAATGTTTGAAATTTAAAAAATTTTGAAATTTTTGATTTTAAATCAATTTTACATCTTAAGAATATCGAGTAATTTCGAAAGTATTTTTTACATATTTTAAGCAATATCTTTCCAAAAATATTTATACGCGTTCGCCCACACAAACACACCAACACACATTCACTCGCTGTGTGAGTGTGTGTTGGTGTGCGTGTGTGTTTGTGTATGTGTGGGTGGCATGTAGTGTTTGTGAAGGTACAAACGCAGCGCGTTGTTTTAACCGGATATAAATTCGTCGGTGTATCTTATTTTTGCTACATTATTTTATTTCTGTGATTAGGTGACTACAGCTAAGGAACAAAACATCATCACTGTATAGATATGTATTCAAACACATCCAAATACTAAACAGTCTAGTCTGCTGGGGCTGTAGAATTCGCCGACTTCATCTCTACTGAGAGGTAACCCCGCTCCTCACGAGTGTCCCAAATATGACACTAAGCCATGTCATGGTGAAGCTTCAGTCTTGAAATTTTGGGGGATGTGGAGTACTGCTTCATTGGCATTGCTCTCAGGTCCATTCTGACTACGAGATAGGGTCCCATCTATGGGTCAAATAGATCTGTTTGACATGTAAGCTGAGTGCAAACAATGACTTATGCTAATTTGAATTGTTAGAAATAGAACTGTTTGGTTATTTAACTGTGTGTAAACAAATAACTGATGTTTCTTTGAATTGTTCGTGATACATACATACATATGAAATATTACTTAATAAATAATCGGAAATTAAAATTGAAATATCCTTTGCAATAAAAGGAAGAACTAATTCCGAACTATTTCTACAAGTTTCCAATTTGTTCAAGAACACTGAAAACCCTTCTTATAATTTCCGGTTCGAGTGGATTTTGTTTGAATTCAAGTCTTTTTTCTTGTCGGTTAAAGTTTTTTATGGCTCTCAAAACAGAAATTTTTCTTCATTTGATACTTTCAAGATATTTTAAAGCCGAAAGAAATTGTTCAACAAGTTGAACTTTGATGTCGCACAGTAACGAATTGATTAGAAGACCTTTCACTCCAAGAAAGTTCGGGTTTTCTAGAAAAGTCAACTAAATGAATGGTCAGTATCTTTCTTCGATATTTAAAAAAATCATGATTCAACCAATCAAAGAATTGGCAAATAACCTCAAGCCTTTTATTAACATAAATATCCATCTTGTATGCCTTTTTTTTTCTAATTTAGTGTGATTATCGATCCAAGATAAAGCAAAGAAAAATGCTTCTGACAGCTGCATTAGTGAAGAAAATAATGCTATTAGCACGTCATCAGCAAAATCGATACATTAATTATTGCAAAAGCGTTATAGACTGGTTGGTTTATTAAGTTTTATTGCATATCAACCTTTGTACTTTATTTAACGCCAAATCCATTTTTATGTAAATAATCAGTTCTATTGAAAACAATTCACTTTAGCATATGTACACAGTTTAATTGTCAAAAATATTTCCATTTCAAACTATTCAAGCAGTTATATGTAACAATTCATTTAAGTATAAATACAGTTTTAATGTCGAAAAACAGTTCTATTTCAAATAATTCAGTTAAGCATAAGCACGCAATTTAAATGAAGTTCGGTTTAATTGTCAAAAACATTTTTATTTCAAGCTATTCAGTTTATTCAAACAATTCAGTTTAGCATTAGTATGCTGTTTGTACTATTTAACCCATAGATAAGGCCCTATCAGGTGCTACCACTCCGGGCCAGAGTGGATCTGGGAGCGATGGCAATAAAGCGGGACTCTGCATTCTCCAAAGCTCCAGCACTGCTGGAACCTCACCATCAGATTGTTTAGTGTCATATCTAGGACACTCGTTGGGGGGGTCTTACCCCTCTGCAGAGGTGCAGCCAGTGTATTCTACAGCCCCACCCGACAGGGCAATACACAGAGTTAAATGTCAAACAGTTCTATTTCATATAGTTCAGTTTAGTATAAGTACACAATTTAGACGTCAAAACAGTTCTATTTTTAGCAATTTAGTTCAGCACTAGTACGCAGTTCCAATGTCAAAACAGTTGTATTTTAAACAATTCAGTTTTGTATAAATACGCAGTTTAAATGCAAAAATCAGTTTAGTGAAAGAAGCACGGTTTGGTTCTATTTAATCCATAGATAGGACCCACTTCAGTTGCTACCACTCCGGGCCAGAGTGGACCAGGGAGCGATGGAAATGAAGGGGTACTTTGCATTCCCCAAAGCTCCAGCATTGCTGGAAGCTCACCATCAGATTGTTCAGTGTCATATCCAGGACACTCATTTTTTTGGGGGGGGGGGTCTTACACCTCTGCAGAAAAGCAGTCGGTGTATTCTACAGTCCCAGCGAACTGGGCAACGTTATGGACTGATGAATCAGCTACTCTTTGGAAATGATCGAAAACGCTATCAAAGACAAAGTTTTGAAAATCTTTTATTAGTAACGATGTTGACATGTTTAGTTGTTGCAAGATAATGTTCCTTGCTATGAATCTAGTACTAGAAAATTTGGTTTCAGTCAAAAAAAAATGAGGGTGATACCATGGATTCTCAATTAGGATGATTAAAACCCAATTTAGAATTTATATGTTCGTAATAAAAAATAAAGAAACATGGCAGACGCAAAAAAAGTCGTAAAAAGTTTAAAGCTTATAATAAAGTCTAAAAATGACATTAAAAAAAGAAGTAAGTTTAATCGATGCTCAGGATGATAAAACATGTTCTGAAGAATAAAAATCCGAATAATAATTTTTTTCATGAAATTGATTTCGGCAAAAACACTTAATGTCCATCATCATCATCAGCATCATCATCATCATGTGCCGCCAGCACGGATATCCCTGACCCACTCTCGCCTCTTCTCCCTATTATTCATCGTCTCTGGCAGGTCTTCAGGGCTACATCCCGTATCCTCACATAGCTGCTGTATGTATGTTCGAGCTGGTCGTCCTACTTTTGCTTGGCCATATGTGGGGGTCCATAGGAGTACATCACTGATGAGTTCGTCCTTGCTTCTCCAGCAGTGTCCTGCGTGTCTGGTTCGTCTAACTTGTATAGTTTTCGTGATGGGAGGCTAGTGGCCGTATAGTTAGTGCCTTGTGGGATGTTGCCGCCAGGACTTGTTCAACATTGCTCTCAACATTCTTGTGTAATTGCCGTCTAGTTTCTTCTTCAGCCGTTTAGTAAGCGTTTAAGTAGTGCATCCATATAGTAGTATCGATACAACCACTGCCTGGAAGAAACTGCGTTTCATTTTATCGGTCAGGTCTGATTTCCATATGATCGAGAGCCTATCGATAGCTGTCCATGTTTTCCTTAGTCGTGTGTCGATGTCTTTTTCGGTTGATGAGACGGTACTTCCAAGGTAGGTGAATTTGTCTACTGGTTTCAGAGAGGCTCCGTCTAGTGTGGAAATGTCGCCTGTTTGGTTGTAACACATATATTCCGTTTTGTGTGCATTGACATGGAGGCCAATGCCTGCGGCGGCTCGTTCCAAACTATGCAGTAGTGTCTCGGCTTTGTTAGGCGTATTCGCCAGTAATGCTATGTCATCGTTGTAGTCGGCGTCGGTAATAGTTTTTGCGGAGTACTTTCTGCTTCTTTTCTTCGTCAGCTCGAAGCCATTTTCTCTGATTTTGTCGATCGAAGTTCTAAGCACGTAGTCTAAACAGATGATAAAGAGGTATGGAGCTAGCGTATCTCCTTATAGTACTCCTGCAACAATGTCAAAGTATTCTGTGTCTCCATCTGTTGAAAGTACTTTTACTTTGGTGTTTCTGTAGAGAATCGTTATTGCTGCTACGGTTTCTTTTGGTAGGCCGTATGCTAGTAGGATTTGTTCCATCTTCCTTCTGTGTATGGAATCAAAGGCCTTGGTAAAGTCGACAAATATTAATGCCAGCTGTAGGTTTTTTGCCCAAACGCCTTCAAGGATTCTTCGGATGGTCAATATTTGTGAGGTTGTGGATCTATTTCTCTGGAAGCCATTTTGGTTTTTCTTAAGGATGTTGTTTATTTTGGGTTCTATGGGGTTTCGTAGTAGGGAAATATAGATTTTGGCTGCTATGGATGTAAGTGTTATCCCTCGGTAGTTCTTGGCTAATCCGAGGTCGCCGTTTTTAGGGAAAGGAAGGATGCATCCCTTCGTCCATCTTTCTATTCTATTTTGATTATAGACTGCGTTACATTGTCGGAGCAGTATGTTGTCGAATTGTCTGGTCTTCCATACTTCTGGGGGTGGTCTCGTCTAGCCCTGCAGCTTTCCTCTTTTTAATTTTTTTAAAAACCGAGTCGAGTTCTTCTTTGGTGAACGGACCTAGTTTACTGTCTAATTGCTTACTAATAATTCTGGTGATCGGTTCATTCGTTACTTTCGGTGTGTTTTCAAGTAGTTTTTCGAAAAGCTGTTTCCACAGTTTTACTCTTTCTTGTTTGCTTGCAGCTCTCAATTTTGCTTTGGCTGTGCTCTTCCTTCTACACTCTTGGCATTAAATAACCTACAATAGGTGATATGCCATAAAACTCAACCAAACCAAATCATGCATATTTAATATGATAAAGAGGATTTGGTATTTAATAACCTACACTGGTTGATGTGCCATAAAACCCAACACCAAACCAAATCATATATATTTAATCTATATGTATAGAGAATATTTGACATTTAATAACCTACAATGGTTTATATGCCATAAAACCGATTCAAACCAAATCCTATATATTTAATATATATGAATAAAGAAGATTTAACATTTAATAACCTACAGTGGTTGATGTGCCATAAAACACAATCAGACCAAATCATATACGGTGAATTTATTTGTATAAAGAAGATTTGGCATTAAATAACCTACAATGGTTGATATGCCAGAAAACCCAACACAAAACCAAATCATATATAGTTAATATATTTGTATAAAGCGGATTTGGCATTAAATAACCTACAATGGTTGACATGCCAGAAAACCAAACCAAACCAAATCATATATATTTAATGTATATGTATAAAGAGGATTTCGCATTAAATAACCTACAATGGATGATATGCCATAAAACCCAACCAAACTAAATCATATATATCTAATATATATGTATAAAGAGGATTTGGCATTAAATAACTTACAATGGTTGATATGCAATAAAACCCAACCAAACCAAATCATATATATTTAATATATATGTATAAAGAGGATTTGGTATTAACTTACAATTGTTGATATGCCATAAAACCCAACCAAAGCAAATCATATATATTTAATATATATATATATAAAGAGGATTTGGCATTAAATAACCTACAATGTTTGACATGCCAGAAAACCCAACCAAACCAAATTATATATATTTAATGTATATGTATAAAGAGGATTTCGCATTAAATAACCTACAATGTTTGACATGCCAGAAAACCCAACGAAAACAAATTATATATATTTAATGTATATGTATAAAGAGGATGTGGCATTAAATAACCTACAATGGTTGATATGCAATAAAACCCAACCAAACCAAATCATATATATTTAAGATATGAATACAGAGGATTTGGCATTAAATAACCTCCAATTGTTGATATGCAATAAAATCCAACCAAACCAAATCATATACATTTAATATATATATATATAAAGAGGATTTGGCATTAAATAACCTACAATGTTTGACATGCCATAAAACCCTACCAAACCAAATCATATATATTTAATATATATGTATAAAGAGGATTTGGCATTAAATAACTTACAATGGTTGATATGCCATAAAACCAAACCAAACCGAATTAAAATACTTTTTGTAACTTTCAGAAATATACGGATAGAAATAATAATTCGAAGACATTTATTTTTATATTAACAGAAAGAAATTTATTCAGAAGGATAACAATTTAAAGTCGGTTTAATTTCGAACATTTTTGGAGAGATAAAAAATTTTGATTGATATCTGGTTTTCTACCACATGGTCTTGCTGCGACCTTTCAGGTATGTAGAGATCTTGGGGTGACCAGCAACACGTTGGTAAAGGGCCATCAGTTTGGGGTAGTTGCTGAACATGGATTGGTTCTCCATGTAGGGGTTTTCCATACAACAGTAGCACATCATGTCACACCACATCATCTGCAGAGAAAGAAAAGGAGATTATATATTTCAAAAAAAAAAAAAAATGGGATTATTTTTTGAACAAAAATAAATGTTATAATCTAATTTTTTAAAAAATCTTTTTTATCTATTTTATATTTTGTATGAAAAAAGTAGGAAAAATAGTTTTCATTCGTCAAAATTCTTTCTTTTTGCTCTTTCTTTTTTCTTTGTTCTCTCTTTATTTTTCGTTTCATATTATTCTTTTTGTCTTACTTTTATTAATTATTTTGTTTATTCACTTGTTCTTTCGTCTGTTTCATCGTTCTTTCTGTCTTTCTTTTTTCTTTCTTTTTGTTTTTCTTTTTTCATTCCTTTGTTTAATCTTTCTTTCTTTCATTCATTCTTACTTTCTTTCTTTCTTTTACAGTTTAACTTTCTCTTTTTCAGTTGATCTTTCTTTATTTCATTCTTTTATTCTTTCTTTCTGTTTCTTTTTATTTTTTCTCTCTTTCTTTCTTTCATTCATTCTTTCATTCTTTCTTTCTTTCTTTCTTTTACAGTTTATCTTTCTCTTTTTCAGTCGATCTTTCTTTATTTCATTCTTTTATTCTTTCTTTCTGTTTCTTTTTATTTTTTTCTCTCTTTCTTTCTTTCATTCATTCTTTCTTTCTTTCTTTCTTTCTTTCTTTCTTTCTTTTACAGTTTAACTTTCTCTTTTTCAGTCGATCTTTCTTTATTTCATTCTTTTATTCTTTCTTTCTTTTTGTTTTTGATTCCGTTCTTTCTTTCTTTCTTTCTTTCTTTCTTTCATTTACAGTTTAACTTTCTCTTTTTCAGTCGATCTTTCTTTATTTCATTCTTTTATTCTTTCTTTCTTTTTGTTTTTATTTTTTCTTTCTTTCTTTCTTTATTTTTTTAATTTCTTTTACAGTTTAACTTTCTCTTTTTCAGCCGATCTTTCTTTATTTCATTCTTTCATTCTTTCTTTCTTTTTGTTTTTATATTTTCTTTCTTTCTTTCTTTATTTTTTAAATTTCTTTTACAGTTTAACTTTCTCTTTTTCAGCCGATCTTTCTTTATTTCATTCTTTCATTGTTTCTTTCTTTTTGTTTTTTTCTTTCTTTCTATCTTTCTTTCTTTCTTTCTTTCTTTCTTTCTTTATTTATTTATTTATTTTACAGTTTAACTTTCTCTTTTTTCAGCCGATCTTTCTTTATTTCATTCTTTCTTTCTTTTTCTTTTTATTTTTTCTCTCTTTCTTTCTTTCATTCTTTCTTTCTTCCTTTTTTTTTCTTTCTTTCTTTTACAGTTTAACCTTCTCTTTTTCAGCCGATCTTTCTTTATTTCATTCTTTCATTCTTTTTGGTTTTGTTTTTTTCATTCCTTCGTTTATTCTTTCTTTCTTGTCGCATTTTGTATAAAACTACTAGCTTTCTTTATTTGTTTGTTATTTCTTATCGTTTGCTTTTTTACGTAAAACTAAGTACTTGTTTGTTTCTTCGTTTATTTGTTTCTTTCATTCTTTGTTTCTTTCTTCTTTGTTTTTTTTAAAACTTATTTGTTTGTTTGTTTGTTTGTTGTCTATTGTTTTTTCACAAAACAAGTTACTTTTTTTACTTCTTTCTTTCTTTCTTTATTTTATGTAGCTTTTATTATAAAATTAGTTACTTTGTTTGGTTCTTTCTTTCTTTCTTTCCTTTGCTGCACACTGTTCGTTTCTTTTTAAAATAAAGTCCAGAGCTTCTATTGCCACTGGCATGACTGGCTTTGAATTTTTAAACTTTTATTTTGAAAGAAAACAAGCTTTGAGATTTGATAACTTATCCACGACCTTTAAAACTAAACTTTCTAGATTATTGATGTGTCTAGACATTAGTTATATCTATTATCAGAATTCATTAATTGCCGAATCGGCGTCGGAAAAAAAAAACAAACTTTTATCAAAAGACTTAACAATGCGAAGGCGAGTGTTCACGTAACATTGTGAAAGTGGGGTGTTCTTGTTACATAGTGCTTGCTGTGCTAGACTGAACCATCCTTGTAAACGAGTTCGAAACCCAGTCGCGGTATTACGTTCTATTTAGGTCTAATTCTTCGAGATATGGCTTACAGGGTGCGGTAGCAAAATTAGAAATATTCTACTAAAATAATAAACGACTCTATTATAAAACAAGATGAATTTTAATTTCTTAAAAAAAAAAAAGATCAAATTCAGAAAATAGATACAAAACAGTAAATTTACTCAATATGGCCACCGTATTTTTTCCAATTATTGTATCAACACGCCTTTGAAACGATTTGCTGCCTTCAAAACAAAATTCTTCATACATTTTATTCCATTATTTATTCAATATCAGTCTTAAGTGAACCAATATTTGGATGAGAAACAGTGGAGAAGCAAGGACGAGCTCATAAGTGATGTACTCTTATGGACCCCCACATATGACCGGGCAAAAGCAGGACGACCAGCACGAACATACATTCAGCAGCTATGTGAGGATATCGAATGTAACCCAGAAGACCTGCCAGAGGCGATGAACGATAGGGAAAAGTGGCGAGAGAGGGTCACGACATGATGCTGATGGAAACGCCTAATATAGCGTAATCAATGGGGTTTAAGGTCTGGGATAAATCTTGTTTAATTGCTTTTCTCACAGTTTTCTAGTAGACTTTTAATTCATTAGCGTGCTTTCTCATTGACGTTGTGATGTCCTTTTTAATCGCTGTTGCGAGAGCAGTTTATTAGCCTTCTTTTCGTCTTCTTTTTTCAGTTACCCGCTTCTTTTTTCCTTAAAAGCTCTTTTTCTGTAAAACTTTATTATTACTTTCGTAGGGTAGACAAGGAAACTTTGGCTTAGTTTCGGCGTTGTGTAAATCATAGATCCTTTGTCGTTTCTTTTTTTTTTTTGCTCACTCATAATGGGCTGGAGTTTAATTTAAATTAGTACTTGAATAATAGAGCTAATTATGAAAACTTAGATTTACCCCGTTTTATCTTATTTTTTATTTAATTCCACAAAACGCACAATCTTGCCGTCAAGCAAGGTCATCCCTCCCAAAACAAATCCATGTGCCTGGGCAGGGTCAGAAAGAGGAAAATAGGTTTCATAGTTGTTGCCTTCAGATTGATCTTCCAAAGGCAAGTCAGAGGAAAAGTGAGAAGAGGTTGGGGGATCAGACCACAGCTGTTGTCGTCGTCGTCGTCATTATTTCGATGTGTTTCAGAAACAAAGTCTGCAGAAATGCCTATGGAAACAAAATCACAGTTATCAGAAGAAGCTGACACCAAATAAGAATTACTCAGTGCCATGAGAGAGTTTGAATACAACAGGGACTCTTCTAAAGAAATGGTACTACTACTACTAGACTCTAGAGTGGGATCAGGGTTATCTCTTTTGATGAGCTTTGTTGAAACATCATCATCAGGTTCAGGGAGCATTGAGGATATAATATCTAGCGGGAAAAAAACACGTTTTAAAAATTATCCCATATTTTGCTTCCGCACCCAGTAAATAGTACTACAATACCTCTTCTACAAGGTTGATTTTAGCATTAAATAACCTACGAAGGGTGATATGCTATTAAACAAAGAAGCCTTACCAAGCATTGCGAAGGACAAGGCAATAAATTCAAGTGAAAAGTCATTGTAATTTAAATATGAATAGTAGTTGTCATAGTTTTAACAAGTCATTGTCTCCTACCTGGTCTCCCATGAAGAAGTTGTTTCCACCATTGCGCATGCTCAGAGTCCTCTCCATGAAGGGCATGATCCTGTTGAAGGTGTTCATGTATCTCCATTGCATATAGTTCTATAAAGAAGATGATAAAAGAAAAATAGGAAAGGATTTACAGAACCATCATACTTTTGCTCAAATCAACCCAAGAAAACAAATGTATTCCAAAAACATATTAACACACTAACTTCGTTATATTTCTTATAACATCTTTACCAATGGTCAGGGAGACCTGGGTTCAATCCCAGGTTGCGTCATACCAAAAACTTTAAAAATGCTACTTGATACCTCCTTGCTTAACACTCAGCATTATAAAGTACGTATCGAGGGTAAAGTGGAGCAATCCAGGGAAAGGAGTAGCACCCTCCTTTACACCTTGGTGTAGTAGCTATTGAAAAGGGAGCCCTTGGATCGCCCTCGACTAAAGGGAGACAACTTTACTTTACTCACCTATATATCATATAATATTAAATTAAGCTTATTACTTTATTTGTATTTTCCATAAAAATTATCATTTTGAAATATTCTATTATCTCTCCAGTTAAACATTAAGTTCATAAAATGTGAAAAGCTTATGAAAAAATATACAATTTCATAAAGTATAAAATATGATTATTTTTGAAAATAAATGAATGGTTAGAATTCTTCTTACGTCGTAATTGGAATCCTTGCTTCCCATATCAGAGCCCATCATTCCATCACTGCCAAACTGTAAAAAATTAAAAAAAAATGAATGATTATTATTTTGTTCTTTTGAGACTTTTTCGTATTTGGCATTAGATGATAGTTTTCCACTGGAGTACAGCAAGTCTCCAGGACTCTTCTTAGTTTCTGGGTGATCTCAACAATGTTGTTGTTTGCATTGTCTGCACTCATCATCTTATTTTCAAGTCCTCCTACCCCTGTACCAATCCTTTGGTGACTGTACTGAGTGCATTAATCATTAAAGGTATCACTGTCAGTTTCATGTTCAATAGTTTTTTCAGTTCTCAAGCAAAGTCTAGGTACTTATCTCTCTTTTCGCTTTCTTTCAATTTTACCCTACGGCAAATTTCATTATTCGGCAGGTTCGTTATTTTGAGGGAGATGGGGGTTTGGTCGACTGGCTGAGATTACATGATCTGTTTGTATCTCAAAATCCCAGAGAATTTTGTTTGTCCCATTTTCTTGGACAGATTCTGGGTTGTGCATATATCATTTGTTCATAGAGTCAAACCACAGCTTCTGACACAGTTTCCAGCAGATTGCTTTTCCCACCCAGGCGTAGCGAGGGTATCCTCGTGGTGTAATTGTTAAAGCTATGGACTGCAGAATCGTAGTAAGCGAGTTCGAATTCCTTAACACTATTATGTTCACTTTCGGACAAATACCCTTGGGGAAGGTATGAACCCTCTTATCCTCCCTAATATGGGTTAAATAGTACCACTACTGTTCTTCTAGAAGGATGGCTTTGGAATTGAATAACTTACAAAGGTTGATATGCCACTAAGCAAAGAAATCAAACCAACCAAACCAACCAGTCATGTCTGCTCTTGTACTCTTTTGCATTAATTTACTTTATTCGGTTAACACGTGACAGATCGTTTCGTGTCTGTCACTACATTGTATGCATTTGGTATTTGGTTGAGTCTTGTTCGCTTCTTCCTTTGACATAGCCTTATGCCGTGTATTATTATTTTAAAATTATGATCTACATTTGAGTTTTTCACATCAGCGTAAGCTGATGGTCTTTCACTGGAGTTTGAGTGACAACAAGTCTCCTCAAGTATACAGGACTCTTCTCCGTATTCTGGCCGTTCACAATAATGTTGTTGTTTGGAGCCTCGCCATCAGATTACTTTGTGTCATATTACCAGGGCACTCAGTGGGGGTATCTTATCCCACTGCAGTGATGCAGTCTGTGTATTCTTCATCCCAAGCCACAGGACATTCGTTGAGGTAGTAATACCCCTCTGCATTGATGTACTCGGTGTATTCTACGTCCCCATCCGACTGGGCCACAAGACACTCGTTGGGGAGCCTTCTGCAATGATGCAATTGGTGTATTCTACAGCCTCAGACGATTGGGACCCATGACACTCGTGGGAGGAGTCTGACCCATCAGCAGTGATGTACTCGGTGTATTCTACTGCCCCAGCCGATTGGGACATAGGGCAATCGTTGGTGGGATCTCACCCCTCTTCAGTGATGCAGTCGGTGTATTCTACAGCCCAAGATGATTGGGCTCAAGATTTGGTGTTGAAAGATGCTGAACTACCGAGGTTTCCAAAAAATAAGTAGTGTCCCTTCTAGAGTCAGTAACTCATGTAATTCTGTAAAAGTCATTATTTACAAGGCAACCGACATCCGTATTTTCTAATTCATTTTTCACATCAAGGATCATTTTACTACTGCATCTTTTCTTATCTATCTATGAAGTGAGGAGTTCCTGTCGCGTAATGGCAAAAGTCCTGGACTGTAGCTTGCAAGTAAGCAAGCCCTAACTCCAGTCACGTTAGTACCTTCACTTTCGGAAGAATACCCTTGGAAAAGGAATGGACCCCGTTACCTGCCAGCTACTGGTTAAATAGTACAACTAGAAGGATGGTCTTGGCATTAAATTACCAAGGATGTTTTATATGGCCTCAAAACATAAAAACCAAACCAAACCTTATCAAATTTTGTCAACGAGTGGGGAGAGTTGTACATTTGAAAAACTTCACTCACCCTGAAGCGCCCGTTCTTCAAGTGGTAGTACCTCATGTAATCAGGCATGATTTCATAGAAGCAGTCATTATTTACAAAGCACATGACTTACGTATTAACTAATTCCTGTTAGTATTAATGTCAATTTTTATTTAACATGTATTCTTCACAGTTTCTTTCAAGAGAGTGAGGAAAGTTTTAGTTTTGAAATAATTGACTCACCCTGAAGCGTCCGTTCTTCCAGTGGTAGTACCTCATGTAATCGTGCATGATTTCATAGAAGCAGTCAGCAATGTAGTCACATCTCATCATATCCATGCTGTTCTTAGGATAGAAACCTGACAGAAGACAAAATCGAATATATATATATATTGGCAGCATTTCTTCACTGATACATATTTGATTGAACATAATAGACTTTTTTTGTCTACATATTTTTTTTATTAATCTTTTCGAATTGCCGTATTAATCTCATGATATTCGGCACTACATATTAGGAACATATAACCGAAACTTAAAAGAATTGATTTTGAAACCAGTGCTAATGTACTTAAATGTCTTTAGCTACTGGCGTTATTTATAGATGCAATTTCGAAAAGTAAACGCTACACAATACAACAGTACAAACGCTCATTCTTACAAAGTAGTAATGTACATACAAAAGTTACATCACTTTTGTAATACATCCTCCCCTGAATATGTTCCAAAGTTTGGCTTTGAGTAATCGGAAAATGACTAATTATGGAAGATTTATAAACCAATTCACTCCGAATATCATAAGATCAATACGGCAAATCAAAAGGATTTACAAAAAATTATGTAGACAAAAAATGTGTATTATATTCAATCAAATATGTATAAATTAAGAAATGCTACTAATATACATATATATATATATATATATATATATATATATATATATAGGCAACTAGTTATTTTTCAAGCAATTTATTATTCAAGCAACACTGTTTATTATTTTCAATTTAATTTTTTAAGTCTCCTTGTTATTTTTCTTGTTTCGGGATTAAGATGCTAAAAGAATTGCCGCATATCATCTGCCCAAATCTTCAACTCAAGACTCCACTACCCCTGGTGACTACCAAAAGTATGATTGAAAGCCCTTTGGGCAGAATATATGGGACAATTCCTTTACCATCTACATACTGACTCAAAATAAATAAGGAAACTTTAAAAATGAAATTAAAAATAACAAATTGTGTCCCATCGACTTTAACAAAACTTGCTTGAATATATATATATATATATATATATATATATAGAGAGAGAGAGAGTTTACCTTTACGAAGCAAATTCTTATTGGATTCTAGTCAAGAAGTTGATTAATTTCTTATTCGTTATATTGTTAGAGATTGATGTGTAAAATAATTAGGGACGCCTGGAGTAAAAATAGAAATCTATTAGCAGCGAATCGACTACGGATTCTGATGGAAGGTTCAGGCTCAACCCAAGGAAACAAGCCAATCGAATTAAATCCAATATGTGAATGTATATTTTAGCAAACCATTATATTTAGCTTTCAAAGAAAAAAATATTAACCGTCATATATGTTATTTGTTTATATACTGCGAAATAAAAACAAAAACAAACATTGGAGAACATTCTAGATATGTACTGGAGAGACAAAGTTTAAATTTAGTTGGCTAATGGACAAATTTACGAGGCTTCTTGGTGAGAATCGATCCTGAGAGATAATTTGCCGGACATTGTTGTATAATAGGTCACTTTGACACTAGAATAGAAAAGGCAAGTCTGCGACTTCTGCCAGAAACTAAGTGACCCAAGGAAAATTTTTAAATAATTTTGGTAGATGAGTGTCGCCTGGGAAATTTGTCAATAAAAACAGTATAAACATTTTAATGTCTTGTAATTTGATAGTTAATTTTTCAGAGTTTTTTTCCAAGAACATTTTACAGGAACTGTGCCAAATATTTTTAATGTTAATATTGTTCTTTGTCATATTCTTAAATAGTAATATTTAACCATCTGACGATGGTTGAAAGATGGTCATTATCTAAAACAAAGGATATAGATTGTTTAATTTATGCGTGAGCTATTTACTCGTAAGTAGTACTTCCTCATAATACTTATGGCTTGGTTTCTTTTGTTTATTGGCACATCAACCTTTGTGAGTTATTCAATGCCAAATCAATCCTAGTAAAATGATGGAAGGTCTCCTTAAGGCGTAACGTGAAACATTGTAGATGTGAGTTCAAAATCCAGCCGTTCCCTCACGGACTAATACTTTTGAAAAAAGGTACAACTCAATTATCCTCCCATTATGGCTCATTGGCGTAGTGGATAGAGTGTTCGCCAATGGTCCGGGAGACCTGGGTTCAATCCTAGGTCTCGTCACACCAAAAACTTTTCAAATGGTACTTAATACCTCCTTGCTTAACACTCAGCGATATAAAGTAGGTATCGAGGTTAAAGTGGAGCAATCCAGGAAAAGGAGTAGCGCCCTTCGCTACATCTCGGTGTAGTAGCTATTGAAAAGGGAGCCTTCTGGTCGCTAACTTTACTTATGGGTAAGATAAAACGACTACTGTACCTCTTCAAGGATGGCTTTGGAATTAAATAACCACCAAGGTTTATATACCATTAAATAAAGCAACCAAAAGGAAACTAAGGGCAACTTTTTCGGAAAATAGCCTGAAAAGCATCTAAATGAACAGAAGATTGGACGAACAATTTTAGTGAAGCCAGGATGAACCCATTAGCGACGTTATTCTACGGGCAACTTGCCCAGTTGTCTGGGGCTGTATAATACCCCGACTGTTTCTCTACGGAGGGTTAAGACCCTCCCCCAACGAGTATCCTCAATATAACACTAAACAACCTGATGGTGAGGTTCCAGTAATGTTGGAGCTTTAGGGAATGCAGAGTACCTCTTCATTGCTATCACTCCCAGGTCCACTGGCCCGTTGAGACTGCACCTGATAGGGTTCTATCTATGGGATAAATAGAACTAAACTGCATATTTATGCAAAACTTAATTGCTTGAACAGGACTGTTTTAGACATTGAAACTACGTACTTATACCAAACTGAGTTGTTAGAAATGGAATTGTTTTTTGACATTGGAATAAAGTAAATTAATGCAAAAGAGTACAAGAGCAGACATGACTGGGTGGTTTGGTTGGTTTGGTTTCTTTGCTTAGTGGCATATCAATACGCTAAACTGAATTGTTTTAAATAGAACTTTTTTTGCATGCTAAACTGAATGGTTTGAAACGGAATTGTTTTTTTTTTACATTGAAACTGTGTACTTATGCTAAACAGATTTGCTTGAAAGAGAACTGTTTTTATTTTTTACTGAGCGTAAAGAAAAAAACTATTCTTGTAATAAACTGAATTGTTTGAAAGAGAACAGTTTATATGTTTAAAAATGGATTTGGCATTAAATAACGTACGATGTTTGATGTGCCATGAAATCAAACTAAACCAAAATGAACCAAACCAAAGCCGTTATTAAAATAAATGATCAAGGTAGCCTTGATATGGCTATTTGGGAATTGTACATCGATTATCCATAACTCATTTACATAACATGTATACATAAAGAACATAGGAATCTTGAAATTCGAAAACACATAACGACGTCTTTGTTCAGGTACAAAACCTTTTTATTACTTTTGAGTTACAGGTTTCGACATAAGGAAAGAGACACAATCTTACTATTCTGTCTTTATCATCTGGCCCCTATCTCGTGCGGCACCCATGGCGCGCAAATTCGTCTCGCCGCTGCAAGCCCCAAAAGTCGAACGTCTCGTCCGCTGTCTAGTTTCAACTCTCTAACTTTCTTCGAAATCCCCAAAATCCTTCGTGCGCTTCCGGTGCGTGACGTCACTCGCACTCCGTCACCCTGTTCCTCATCTCGGACTATTGTGACATCTCTGAGTTCCGCTCGCGCACGCGTTAACACCTGTATCAAGTTTGCACCAAACTAACCCATGTGCTGAGCTGAAAGGTTCTCAGCCTAACTAAACTCAAAGGCATGAACCGAAATCCCTCGGCCATTATATTACATAGAGGTTTGTTTTTTTTGTTTTTTTTTTTATTAAAGTCTATGTATATCATTCGTAGGCATTACTTAACCATATTACATACGGGTTGGAATGTGATCATTATTAATTACAGACGATGTTGAGTAGTTTTAGGTTTAGGTTGAGGGTATTTATTCGTAAACAGTAGTAACTTATATTGCATACGTGTTGTAAGATGGTCATTCATAAAAATAAAGTATATAAAGTCACTTTTATTAATACATGGGATAATTATTCGTGTTTAAAAGATAATCTATCTATCATATTTACCCAACCCCTCCGCTCGGGCAGGATCTGACACAAGGTCAATTCTTTAAGAGGAGTTTAACAGGTTTTAATTCAAAGTTTTCCTTCTCCTAGACTAGTTGCCTCACCAAGGTTGAAGAACCTAGTCTGCCCTACTATTTACCCATAGCTGGAGGGAGAATAATTGGATTCATACCTTTCCCAAGGGTATTAGTGCTATGTGAAATGCAATCAGTCAGGTCCAGTGTCGCCGTCTCCACATCCTGCGACGATAACCATTACACCACGGGCACCAGTCTATCTATGGGGCGTTTATTTTATCGTGGTTGCTGATATTAAACGTGGCGTACAGAAGATGGCGTCGATTTTGTTCCGAGATTCCCCGTACCCTCAAAAATCTCTAACAAATAATGAATATTTTGAATGATTATTTAAAATTATTTCTTTCCGGTTGGTTTATTGGGTTTTATGGCATATCAACCTTTGTAGCTTATTTAACACCAAATCCATTTTTATGTAAATAATCTGTTCTATTTAAAACAATCCAGTTTAGCATAAGTACACAGTTTAATGGTCAAAAACATTTCTATTTCAAACTATTCAAGCAGTTATATGTAACAAGTGAGTTAAGTGTAAATACAGTTTTAATGTCAAAAAACAGTTCTATTTCAAATAATTCAGTTAAGCATAAACACGCAGTTTAAATGTAAGTAATGTTGGCGACCATAGTCGAGGGTGACCCGAAGGCTCCTTTTCGATAGCTACTACACCGAGGTGTAGGGGAGGGCGCTACTCCTTTCCCTGGATTGCTCCACTTCACCCTTGATCAATACCTTATAATGCTGAGTGTTAAGCAAGGAGGCATCAAGTACCATTTTTTTAGTCTTTGGTATGACTCGACCTTGGATTGAACCCAGGTCTCCCGGGCCATCGGCGAACACCCTAACTGCTAGGCCAATGTCCGGTGTGAATGTAAGTACGTTTTAATTGTCAAAAACATTTTTATTTCAAGCTCTTCTGTTTAGTCAAACAATTCAGTTTAGCATTAGTATGCTGTTAGTTCTATTTAATTCATAGATAAGACCCTCACAGATGCTACCACTCCGGGCCAGAGTGGACCTGGGAGCGATGGGAAAAAAAAGGGTATTCCGTATTCTCCAAAGCTCCAGCACTGCTGGAACCTCACCATCAGATTGTTTAATGTCATATCTAGGCCACTCGTTGTGGGGCGTCTTACCCCTCTGCAGAGGTGCAGTCAGTGTATTCTACAGCCGCAGCCGACAGGGCAATACACAGAGTTAAATGTCAAACAGTTCTATTTCAGAAAATTCAGTTTAGCATAAGTACACAGTTTAGACGTCAAAACAGTTCTATTTTGAGAAATTTAGTTCAGCACTAGTACGCAGTTCCAATGTCAAAACAGTTCTGTTTTAAACAATTCAGTTTAGCATAAATACACAGTTTAAATGCAAAAATCAGTATAGTGAAAGAAGCACGGTTTAGTTCTATTTAACCCATAGATAAGGCCGTTATCAGGTGCTACCACTCCGGGACAGAGTGGACCTGGGAGTGATGTAAATGAAGGGGTACTCCATATTCCCCAAAGCTCCAGCATTGCTGGAAGCTCACCATCAGATTGTTTAGTGTCATATCCAGGACACTCGTTTGGGGGGCAGTCAGTGTATTCTACAGCCCCAGCCGACTGGGCAAATTTCTTTCCGGACTTGGGCTAGTGGTATTATTATTTTTTAATTTGTTTTGTAAAATTTTTTTATTTATTTTTGATCGTTGTGATAAAATAAATTCTCTCTTATTGGCTAGCCGCTTATAGAGAAGGTATAAAGGATATCGGGAGGAAGAGAGCAATCTATCTGTTAAAAAAATGACGAAAGGGTGGGTTCCCAAACTTGGGCCAGAGACGCACACGCTCTTACAATGAAATGAGCATTCAGAAATTAAGATTTAGAGACAGATCTAAACTAAATAGCAGTCTGATATAATTTCGTAATGAAGTCTTTAAACTTTCTTGGCATACAACCTACATTTCATGAAATTAAGGTTGAAATTTTGCCAAAAATTTTGGAACCTTAGTTGTATGAAAGGAAGGACAGACATCTAGTAAATTGTAATCCAGGGAATCGTCTCCTGCCCGAGTAATCTTTATATCTGTTGTCTGCATTGTATTGTTCGTTACTGTTTTTTAAGCAGGATCAAAGCGTAGTATATGTGCTCGTTTCACGATTCCTTTCAGCTCAAACCAGTTAAGCGTTTTGGCTGCGAACAAATATTACTTATTTGTATGAACGAACTTTACGTCTAATTACAACCAATCAAACTATTATCTGCCCGGGTATTGGCCCATCTCTGGGAGAAACAATTGCGCTTTCTAACCTACATCCACTATTTTTCTGTGAGGCTTGAAAAATCATATTCACTTCAGAATCAATCCTAATAACTTTTTCTTTGAACATGTGTCAAAAAAAAAAAAGAAAACCATGAAGGGATATTTTCAAATTCATCAAGAAAAAATCTATCGTTGACAAATCATAGCACTCTTCCAATAGGTGGCTCAATCAGCTG
Source organism: Sepioteuthis lessoniana (assembly GCA_963585895.1). Lineage (NCBI taxonomy): Eukaryota > Metazoa > Mollusca > Cephalopoda > Myopsida > Loliginidae > Sepioteuthis > Sepioteuthis lessoniana. Next base: position 55,715 of record CAUZXS010002338.1, on the reverse strand, counting down.
GGGCTTCAGAAAACACCTACTGCATCTCTGCAGATTGGTAAGACTTCCCAAACCAGTGTCCTGGATATGACACTAAAAAAACTGGTCAGTTTTGCTGAAACTCCGGAAAACGCGGTGTAACCCTTCATTGCCAACGCTCCCGGTTCTACTCTGGTCTGGAGAGCTGGAATCTGGTGCAGTTCTATCTATGAATCAAATAGAACTGTTCGACATTCAAACTGTGAATTTATGCTAAACTAAAGTGTTTGAAATAGAGGTGTTTGATCATTCGACTTTGCGTATAACCTTTTAACTGTGTGAAGAAAATGAGCTCAGGCTCGTTTAGAAATGTTATCTACAAAATGTGTTTCTAAAACATATATATAGTATATATGTATACAAGGGATTTGAGGTTGAATAACCTACAATGATTGATATGCCATAAACTGAAAAAAACCAAACTTCTAATTGAGGAAGCAGTTTCACTTGATCTGAAAGTTAGGTCGTTATTTGTTGCTTTCTCCCTAACTAATTGATTCTCAAGTCTTTCTTGCTTTATCGACTGGAATTTGACTATGCTTAATGTAATCACTACAAAAGAAGTCCCCATAAATAAGGTGACCTGCGTATCACACTAATTTTGTCCGATGTTGAGGCTCGAATTCTGGAGATATGGTGAATGTAGAATACCTCTTCCTTGTTTTTACTCCCTGGTGTACACTCTATCCCAGTGGTAGATTAATCAGGATCTCCTCAGTAGTACAAAAAGATTCATTTTAATATTATTCGTATTTGAGTCTTTTTCAAACAGATTCTAGCTTCAAAAGTAATATATAATTTTAGAAAATAATACTTACCGTATTCACGGGCCAAGTACCTAGCAATGGCCATAGTCTCAGGCATCTTCATGCCACCGTCCATCTCCAAGACAGGGACACACAGGCAGGGCATATCTGGAAAAAGAATTATAGATTATTATCATTGTTCAAAACTCTAAGGAAAGGCAAAATATTTATTCTATGCATGCTTTTAGAATATTTTAAAAAGAGTTTGATTAAAAATAAGTATCTTAGATTGTCTGAATCATTAATTTAGCAGGTAATATCGAAATTTACTACAAAAAGGATTTCAGCAGTAATATCAACCAAATGTCATTGAAATCTAAATGCCACTAAAGAATGTACAGAGATTAGATTATCTTAGACTGGTGATCAAGTTATCCGAGAAAATTAGGAATTAAACTTTAATAAGTCAGTTAATTGATTTATGAGCTGAGAAACCACAAAGAGTGTTGTTGTTCAGTTACCATTTCCTGTCTAACTTCATCCCGACGTGCGTAAGGTCAGTAATATATATGTATAAAAAAAAGTCGATAAAGGAAATAAATAAACCACTGCTGAGGTTTAAAATGCTCCAACAAAAGGAGCATTCATTGGTAATGTTTGGATTTATGACACTAAACTGCATTCGATGGTGCGGCTTTAGTTTTAGAGATCTCGGGAGTTTTTAGTACCGCTTTCTTGCTAATACTCCCAGTGGCATTCCAACCCAGAAGCCGAGAGTTCTGGGGAGTTTTTAGTACCGCTTTATTGCTAATACTCCCTTTGGCATTCTAAGCCAGAAGCCAAGAGATCTGAGAAGTTTTTAGTACCGCTTTCTTGCGATTACTCCCTGAGACATTCTAACCCAGAAGCCTAGAGATCTGAGTAGTTTTTAGAACCGCTTTCTTGCGATTACTCCCTGAGGCATTCTAACCCAGAAGCCCAGTTGCCTGCGACTTTCGAATACTCTGAAGTGTCTCTGCTGAAGGGTAAGAGCCCCCAACGGGTAACCTGGATATACCGCTATCAGTCTGATGGTGAGGCTCCAATTGGAGATTTAGAAATGTGGATTACCCCTTCATTGCCATTTCTCCCAGGTCCACTCTGACCGGGATTGGTAGCGCCGGATAGGGTTCAATTTATGGGTCAAATTGTACTATTTAACTATTTAACTGTGTGCAAACAGCTGAAATGTTAGCGTATACTTGGAACCATTTAGCAATGTAGAAACAATAGCAATACTTAATTGTGTGCAAATAGATTATCTCAAAGACTCGAAAAATGGTAGTTGATGCCGCCTTGCTTAGCACGCTGCACTATAAGGTAAGGATCAAAGGTAAAGTGGAGCAATCCAGGAAATAGAGTAGCACCCTCCCTTACACTTCGGTGTAGTAGCTATTGAAAAGGGAGCCTTCGGGTCATCCTCGACTACTACTACTACTTATGCTAAAATAGATTGTTTGAAATAAGACTGTTTTTTGTAGGTATGTAAATTGTTTTGTTATGATAAACTGAATTGTGTTTAATACGACTGTTTATATGTTTGAAAATGGATTTAGGATTAAATAACCTACAAAACTTGATATGCCATAAATCCAAACATTACCAATGAATAACATCGAACAACGAAGAATAAAACAATGAGAAATAATGACTGACGAGAAGATACGATAGCGCCAAGTGAAGAACATAAGGAGAGGAGATAGGCTATCACACACAAAAAAAACTATATAACTCACTGGCCAGAGATTTCATTTTGAAATTAGATTTTTAATTAAATGTTTAATTAGATTTTTAATTAGATTTTAAATTAGATTTTAATTAAATTTTTAATGAGATTTTTAATTAAATGTTTAATTAGATTTTTTGAAAATGATTAGATTTTTAATTGAATTTTTTAATTAGATTTTGATTAAATTTTTAATTAGATTTTTAATTTATTTTTATTAGAATTTTTATTTAGATTTTTTAAAATTTAGAGTCGCGTTCTTCTGAATAGATATCGAGATTTCTATATTATTTAGACTGAAATGTTTCAGTTATTTGTTTCGCCATTTTTATGATTTAATTCTTGAATAATTCCTATTAACCCACACTGATATTATTATCCATTATTTATTGCCAAATTCTAAAACAGAGTATTACTGTAACCAAACAAAACAAAAAAAAATCATATATATTTGTGACTAAAAGTAAAACCATACAAATATAAGCGGTAGACTTATTTCCGAAAAATATATATTCATATTTGTGGTTACAGGATTTTAATACAGCAAAGATTGGTTATAAATACCTAATAACATCCTTTTTTGTTTTATAATATTCTTTAAAAATGATAAGATCACCATTTTATTCAAATTTTTCCTCATAATATATTGATATAATTTTCATGAGTGTTAGTATTCAGGAAATCAAACCTGACCGATAAAATGAAACTCAGTTTCTTTCAGGCAGCGGTCGTGTCGATACTGCTATATGGATGCACTACTTGGACGCTAACTAAACAGCTGGAGAAGAAGCTAGACGGCAATTACACAAGAATGTTGCGAGCAATATTGAACAAGTCCTGGCGGCAACACCCCACAAGGCACAAACTATACGGCCATTTGCCTCCCATCACGAAAACTATCCAAGCTAGATGAACCAGACATGCAGGACACTGCTGGAGAAGTAAAGACGAGCTCATAAGTGATGTACTCCTTTGGACTCCCGCATATGGCCAAGCAAAACCAGGACGACCACCTCGAACATACATACAGCAGCTATGTGAGGATACGGGATGTAGCCCTGAAGACCTGCCAGAGGCGATGAATGATATGGAGAAGTGGCGAGAGAGGGTCAGGGATGTCTGTGCTAGCGGCACGACATGATGATGATGAGTATTCAATAAACACACACACACACACACACACACGCATATATATATATATATATATATATCCTATCATATTCTAAAAAAATAATCCACACCCTCTGTCTTTAGACGCTGACTGGATAAATATATATATATATATATATATATATATATATATATATATATATATATATAATTGTATATGTGTGATTGTGAGTATGTGTGTGAAAATTTACACGTCTGAATAAACAAACGGTATTCAGAGGATGATATATTTGAATTATTTACCACGTTTAACGTTTATGTTTTTACTTGAAACCTTCACCAGGGCTTTAAATATGTAATGTTGAGTCTGTGCATTTTATTCAATTTTTCTTTTTAGATAAAACGAAAAAAATCTTATAACAGCAGCTCTTGTTATATCGTACCACGAAACTCCTTCTATAAGAAAAAGTTCTGACGTTAAATAAATAACAAAAGGTGATATGGTGTTAAAACAAGTGAGTTAACTTTATCCATCTTTTCCAGTCTGTTTCTATCTATCTATCTATCTATCTATCTATCCACTTGTTCCTCTCTCCCACTCTCAATATATAAAAGAGACAAGAGAAAGATATAGAAAATGATTAAATATGGCCAGTTTACCAGCCAGAACGTGATCATCATCATCATCATCAAGTCTCACTTGCCAGCACAGATTTCCCTAACTCTCTCTCGTCACTTGTCTCTATCGTCCATCATTCCCGGGCGGTCTTCACAGAGCTGTTGTATGTACGTTCTGACTGGTCGTCCTGACTTTGCTAGTCCATATGAAGGGCTTCACAATAGTATATCGGTTATGAGTTCAATATGAAGGGGTGCACAAAAACATTTAAAAAAATACTTTTGAATTTCAAGCAATCCTAGGAAGGCCACGTCTTTCAAATGATTGAATATTTATCAGCTAAAAAAAAAAAGGTTGATATTAATACCTAGTTTCATTAAGCGCATTTTACTTACTTCTCTATTACCCAGTTTGTTTTTGGGGCTGTAGAATACACCGACTGCACCTCTGCAGAGGGGTAGCACTCCTCCAACGAGTGCCCAAGTTTTGGCATTACACTGTCTGATGGTGAGGTTCCATTAATGATGAAGCTTTGGGGAATGTGGAGCACCCCTTCATTGCCATCGCCCCCAGGTCTACTCTGGCCCGAAATAGTAACACCCGATATGGTCCTATTTATAGGTTAAATAGAACTAAACTGTTTGACTAAACTGAATAGCTTGAAATAGAATTGTTTTTGACAATTAAACTGTCTACTCATGCTAAATTGAATTTCTTGAGTTTACTGTTTATTACAAACTGAATTCTTTAGAAAAGAACTGTTTTGACATGTAAACTGCGTACTGATGATAAACGGAATCATCTGAAATAGAACTGTTTTTACAAGTAACCCTGTGAATTACGCAGTCGGCTGGGGCAGTAGAATGCAAGGGCTGCTTCAAAAAGTGTCCTGTATATGACACTAAAAAATCTCATGGGGAAGTTCGGGTAATGCTTTGTAGAATGAGGACCCTCCCTTCATCGCCATCGCTCCCAGATCCACTCTGGCCCGGAATTGTAACACCTGATAGGGTCCTATCAATACGTTAAATAGAACTAAACTTTGTACTTATGCTAATATGAATTGTTTGAATTAGAACAGTTGACTAAACTGAATTACTTGAAATAGAAATGTTTTTAACAATTAAACTGTTTAATCATGCTAAACTGAATTGTTTGAAATATAACTATTTGTATGAAAATGAATTTGGCGTTGAATAACTGACAAATGTTGATATATTATAAAACCCAACCGACTAACTTACTTCTTGACGAATAAAATTTTATAAAAAGCAAACTTACCCTTCCTGTATTTGTCCCATTCGTTGAACTCGAACCTCTTGTCCATATACTTGACGGCAGCGGCTGCGAACAGCATACGCAGGATCTCGGCACGTCCACGGCCATTGAAGTAATACAGGGTGTAGTTAGGCATGGTGAGGTTTCTGCTTCACGAACAGCAAGGAATTCAAGATGACGCTGTTGTTCGACTCGAAGAGTTGTCTGAATGCAAAGAGCAGAAAACTGCTGAATTTATAGCCTGTGTTGAGTCATAGATTATCAACCTCATTTCGTCCAATGAACATTTAAACAATGCATGGTACAAGGTCGCTAATTTAATATTCCTCACAGTGCAGACATAATTGTGTAATACTGCAAGAGTACAAAGAATGACAGTTAATGGTTTTTAAACTACCTTAGTTCGTTCTGCACACATTGTGTAAAAAGCGTTGTCTTTAAATTGGATGTACAAAATGCAGTCCTTAATTTTATTTGGACTTTAATTAGTCTAATTAGTTTTGTCTCATTTAGTGCTTTGGCTAAGATTTTAGAAACAACCTGAAATTAGCTAAATCGAAGTTGATCGTCAAGTATTCACAATAGTGGATAAAATAGCCACAATTTCCTTTGAATTTAACTTCTGAGTCCTGAATCATCATCAGCATCATATGGTGCTATCTGCACGGATATCCCGGACCCTTTCTAGCCACCTCTCCCTATCGTTCATCGCTTCCGGTGGGTCCTCAGGGCTACACCCCGTATCCTCACTGCTGTATGTAGGTTCTAGCTGGTCACCCTGGTTCGTCTAATTTTGATAGTTTTCGTGATGGGTGGTAGGTGGCCGTATAGCTGCTGCTTTCTCAGGTGTTGCCTCCAGGACCTGTTTAATATTGCTGGCAGCATTCTTGTGTAGTTGCAGTCAAGCTAATGTTATATAATTATAGAATTTTTTTTTATATAAATCATTTCTCGTTAATTACATTTTATCATTCAGTTTGGTTGGGTTTTGAACTATTTGACTCTTAGTTCAGGTACACAGACATTGGGTACAGTTTACGCTCACGCGCAAAGGATATGACAATGAATCCACTGGGGTCGCCTATTCTGATTCCGTTAACCATAACCGGGTACAAGTGTTAATAATTCCATTTTATTATTACTCGCCTACAATCAGGATTGAACCTGCAACTTCCAGATGAATGTCTCCTTAGAAGCTTAGGGAACCAACACCGTTATGCTATATGTCCTGCTGGATTCAATAAAGGACGTAGAACAAAGCTACCTGTAGGTCCCCGAGTTCGAAAAACACCTGAAGAAGGCCGGAAGATATATCGGCCGAAATGTTGTGGAAATAACCATAAAGATGAAGACAATAATCCGAAAATCCTTATTGATAATAAAAACTTTGCTTTTGTTTTTTGGATAACTCGATGTAACACACATTTTCTTAATGGGATGCATTATTCATTAAATACATATGTAGTAAATTTTTAAAGAAAACCGCTGTTGTTATGGATATTATGTGTTATTTCTTAATTACTCATGGGATAGATAGATAGATAGATAGATAGATAGATAGATAGATATAGAAAATGACTGTGATTGAAACAAATAAATAAATAAATAAACAATGAATATATAGACTGATAGATAAGAGTATACTGTGACAGATACACAGACATAGATAGATAGATAGATAGATAGATGTAAACCGACTTTGATAAATAAAAATACGAAAGAAACTGATTGGTATTAACAGATCGACCCACACACGAATATATATATATATATATATATATATATATATATATATATATATATATATTACAACAGTATAGATGCTAAGCTGCGACCACTGGTTTCAAGCAAAAAAAGAAAGATTTCGGCGAAATCAAAAAAGTCGAAAAGATATAATCAAAAGAATTCTTATGTTAGAATTGCGTATAAGTCTGTGTGTATGTATGTGTGTGTGTATGTTTCTGTGTGTGTGGATTATATTTGCGTATTGTTGTATATGGCTGTATATGTGGTTGCTAGTTGCGTGTGTGTGTGTGTTACACGCGCCGCATGGCACATTTAAGATTATCTCATGAATATATGTGTAGCGATGTTCAGCAAAAGATTGCAGAAAGCCAGAGACGGTTGGGGATTTGGCCAAAAATAACGACTTATACTTAATTCTAACATAACATTTTTTTGATTATATCTTTTCGACTTTTTCGATTTCGCCAAAATCTTTCTTTTTCCGTCTGATGATTGTGGCATAAAGACGGCATGAAACCAACGGTCACAGATAACCATCTATGCTCTTAAATATATATAAAAACTGATATATACTTCTATATTATTATTTCATATATATATATATATATATATATATATATATATATATATATATATATATATATATTAGTTAATTTTGTGAACAATTCTGGAAAAAAAATGATTTTTTTGAGTAACTGTTGAATATCTGATCAGTAGGACAAGGTAAAAACCTGAAATAATTGAGGTTCACCTATCCCTCCCCGGCAGCACTACTACTTCAAGTTTTATACAGCTTTGAAAACTCCAATCGTCGGAAATTGGGAGTGGTAACAAAGTGGAGGAGGAGACAAATAGATGCTGGATAACTTACCAATGTAATATACTCCCCCGCAACGGAAGGCAAACAGCGATGGTTATTAGAAAATATATCTATATATAAATGTACATCTTTTCAACACGATTTTTACCTCTCAAGTGTACAAAGATCTGTTCAGCAACTGAAAAATCAATTGAAAACCATGTAGGGAAACCAAGTTTATATGATTGCTTAAGCGGATACAAAAATTGGAAAAATGCAACGGTGAAAGAAAAATCGAAATAATTAACAAACCTCATCGGCTGGAGTTGTAGAATACACCGACAGCATCTCTACAAAGGGGTAGAGCCCATTTCCCATTGAGCGTTAAAGAATCTGATGGTAAGGTTTCAGTAATGCTGGTGATCTAGGGAATGCGGAGTACCCCTTCATTTTCATTGCACATAGTTACAAACTGGGCCCGCAGGGGTAACACTTAAAAGGATCCTATGTATGGGTCAAATAGAACTGGTTGACATTTAATCTCAGTGCAAACAAATAACTTGAGCTAAACTGAATAGCTTGAAGTTGAACGGTTTGATCCTTTAATAGACTGTAAACAAATGACTGATGTTAAATTGAATGTTTGTTATATGTTGCAATTCTTGGAACCATATACCTTTCTTGATCTGTGTTAAATTGAATTGTTTGAAATAGAACTGTCTGTTCGTTTAACTTAGTGTAAACAAAAAGCTGAGGTTTAATTGAATAGTTTCTGATGTATAGGAATTCTTGGAAGCATTTAACTTTTAATTACTTATGCTAAATTGTATTGTTAGAAATAGAACTGTTTGATCCCTTCACCAAAGTGGCTTCCGAAGAAATACATCCACGACCTCACAAATATTGACGATTCGTAGAATCCTTGAAGACGTACGGGCAAAAAACTTGCAGGCGACAATATTATTTGTCGACTTTACCAAGGCCTATCGATCCATTCACAGAGGGAAGCATACGGCCTACCAAAAGAAACCGTCGCAGCAATAACGATTCTCTATAGAAACAATAAAGTGAAAGTACGTTCTCCGGATGGAGACGAAGACTACTTCGACATTGTAGCTGGAGTACTGCAAGGAGACACACTTGCCCCATACCTCTTTATTATCTGTCTAGACTACGTGCTTAGAACATCGATTGATAAAATCAAAGAAAACGGCTTCCAAATGACAAATAAAAGAAGCAGAATGTACCCCGCAAAAACTATTACCGACACGAACCCACGAGGATGACATAGCGATTCAGGCAAATACACCCATTCAAGTCGAAACACTACTGCATAGTGTCAATGCACTTAAAACGGAATACATGTGCTTTAATCAAACAGGCGACATTTCCACATTAGGCGGTAGCTCTCTGAAACTTGCAGACAATTTCACCTGCCTAGGAAGCAGCCTCTCATCAACCGAAAAAGACATCGACACGTGGCTAACAAAGGCATGGACAGCTATCGATAAACTATCTGTCATATGGAAATCAGACCTGGCCGATAAAATGAAACGCAGTTTTTTCCAAGCAGCGGTCGTATCAATACAGATATATGGATACACTACATGGACGCAAACTAAACGAATGGAGAAGAAGCGCTGTGAGCAATTTTAAACAATACCTGGAGGCAACACCCCACAAAGCCCTAACTATACAGCCACCTATCTCCCATTATGAAAACTATCAAAGTTAGACGCACCAGACATGCAGGACATTGCTGGAGAAGCAGGGACTATCTCACAAGTGATGTTCTCCTATGGACCCTTGCATATGGCCAAGCAAAAGCAGGGCGACCAGCTTGAACCTAGATACAGCAGCTTTGCGAGGATACGGAATGTAGCCCTGAGGACCTGCCAGGAGCGGTGAAAAATAGGGAGGAGTGGCGAGAGAGGGTCAGGAATATCCGTGCTGGCGGCACGGAATGATGATGAATATGATGTTAGTGATATATAGCAAAATTTGGAATCAATTATCTTTGTGCAAACGAATGAGTAATGTAGAAAAGAATTTTTGACTCTGTGCCTAAATTGAAATATTGGTACAACATAGTAGTTGCTAGAATCATTTAACTGTGTGTAAACGAACGACTGACATTTAATAGAATCGTTAGTGATGCATTGCAATCCTTGGAACCATTTAACTTTGTTGTCTTATATTTACAAATCATATATCTAACATATAGGTCTAAACAAGATTTGGCATTGAATAACCTAGAATGGTTGATATGCCATAAAACCAAGCCAAGCAAAATAAGACGAAACAAAACACTACACATTCAGGCACCTGAAAAAAGGGATAACAGAATAAAACATGTTGCTATTTTTTTTAAAAGAAAAATAAATTATCGCTGACAATAATGTTGCATAGTCACAACCAACTATACGTATAATACATATCCACATATAGAGGCGAAAACTTAGTCAACACAATAATGACGAACGAAATACAGTTCTTTAGAAAAATATACCTCTCACTTTATTGGAAAAGGTTGCGAAAGGGTTATGTGTGAGAGGTGGGTTGGAGTGGGAACAAAGACTGCAAGATATTGACCTCCAGTTCCTCTGTCTTTAGCAGCACTTCTTTTCTCATTCTGCTGGGCTGCTCAACCGGGGGCCCTGAGGGCCCATCTCACTGCTGGGTCTGGTTCTCCCTGTCTCGAACTGCAACCACTGACTCCAAACTCCGAACTAACTCGAACTTCCTTTGGCATCGGGTTATATAATTTTTTGACATCCACCTACTTCAGTGAGCGTCACATCTGCACCCAATTCAACCCGTCAACAGTCACGGTTATCCCCTGGTATCTTCCACCGGACGCACCTGTTATTAACATAGTTGCATTTCTTATTTGACAGCTCACTCGGGTCGGATGTAAATATGTTACAATAATGGGCCGAGCAAAAAATTTATGGGTTTTTTATTCCTATCAATCAGATTTGGAATTCTTTTATTCTTATCAATGTGCCTTGTACTTCTTTTATTCTTATCAATAAGAGTTGTACGTCTTTTATTCTTATCAATAAGGCTTGTACTTCTTCTATTCTTATCAATAAGGCTGGTATTTCTTTTATTCTTATCAATTGGACTTGAATTCTTTTATTCTTATCAATGTGACTTGTATGTTTTCTTATTCTTTTCAATGTGGCTTGTACTTCTTTTATTCTTATTAATGTGGCTTGTACTTCTTTTATTCTTATCAATATGACGTGTACTTCTTTTATTCTTATCAATTAGCCTTGTACTTCTTTTATTCTCATCAATTTTACTTGTACTTCTTTTATTCTCATCAGTTAGACCTGTACTTCTTTTATTCTGATCAATGTGACTTGTACTTCTTTTATCCTTATCAATATGGCTTGTGCTTCTTTTATTCTTATCAATAAGGCTTGTACTTCTTTTATTCTTATCAATATGGCTTGTACATCTTTTATTCTTATCAATATAGCTTGTACTTCTTTTATTCTTATCAATATGACTTGTATGTTTTTTTATTCTTATCAATGTGACTTGTACTTCTTTTATTCTTATCAATCAGACTTGTACTTCTTTTATTCTTATCAATGTGACTTGTACTTCTTTTTTTCTTATCAATTAGACGTGTACTTCTTTTTTCTTATCAATTAGACTTGTACTTCTTCTATTCTTATTAATAAGGCTTGTACTTCTTTTATTCTTATCAATATGTCTTGTACTTCTTTTATTCTTGTCAATATGACTTGTACTTCTTTTATTCTTATTAATGTGGCTTGTACTTCCTTTATTCTTATCAATATGGCTTGTACTTCTTTTATTCTTATCAATATCACTTGTACTTCTTTTATTCTTATCAATATGGCTTGTACTTCTTTTATTCTTATCAATATCACTTGTACTTCTTTTATTCTTATCAATATGGCTTGTACTACTTTTATTCTTATCAATTAGACTTGTACTTCTTTTATTCTTATCAATGTGACTTGTACTTCTTTTATTCTTATCAGTGTGACTTGTACTTCTTTTATTCTTATCAATATGGATGGTACTTCTTTTATTCTTATCAATGTGACTGTACTTCTTTTATTCTTATCAATGTGACTTGTACTTCTTTTCTTCTTATCAATGTGACTTGTAATTCTTTTATTCTTATCAATATGTCTTGATTTCTTTTATTCTTAACAATTAGACTTGTACTTCTTTTATTCTTATCAATTAGACTTGTACTTCTTTTATTCATATAAATAAGGCTTGTACTTCTTTTATTCTTATCAATTAGACTTGTACTTCTTTTATTCTTATCAATAAGGCTTGTACTTCTTTTATTCTTATCAATAAGGCTTGTATTTCTTTTATTCTTATCAATAAGGCTTGCACTTCTTTTATTCTTATCAATTAGACTTGTACTACTTTTATTCTTATCAATGTGACTTGTACTTCTTTTATTCTTATCAATATGTCTTGTATGTTTTTTTATTCTTATCAATTAGACTTGTACTTATTTTATTCTTATCAATATGTCTTGTAATTTTTTTAGTCTTTTCAATGTGACTTGTACTTCTTTTATTCTTATCAATTAGATTTGTACTTCTTTTATTCTATCAATGTGACTTGTACTTCTTTTATTCTTATCAAGGTGACTTGTACTTCTTTTATTCTTATCAATATGTCTTGTACTTCTTTTATTCTTATCAATTAGACTTGTACTAATTTTATTCTTATTATTAAGGCTTGTACTTCCTTTATTCTTATCGATATGACTTGTACTTCTTTTATTCTTATTAATGTTGCTTGTACTTCTTTTATTCTTATCAATATGGCTTGTACTTCTTTTATTCTTATCAATTAGACTTGTACTTCTTTTATTCTTATCAATGTGACTTGTACTTCTTTTATTCTTATCAGTGTGACTTGTAATTCTTTTATTCTTATCAATATGGCTGGTACTTCTTTTATTCTTATCAATGTGACTTGTACTTCTTTTATTCATATCAATGTGACTTGTACTTCTTTTATTCTTATCAATATGTCTTGTTTTCTTTTATTCTTAACAATTAGACTTGTACTTCTTTTATTCTTATCAATTAGACTTGTACTTCTTTTATTCATATAAATAAGGCTTGTACTTCTTTTATTCTTATCAATTGGACTTGTACTTCTTTTATTCTTATCAATAAGGCTTGTACTTCTTTTATTCTTATCAATAAGGCTTGTATTTCTTTTATTCTTATCAATAAGGCTTGTACTTCTTTTATTCTTATCAATTAGACTTGTACTACTTTTATTCTTATCAATGTGACTTGTACTTCTTTTATTCTTATCAATATGTCTTGTATGTTTTTTTATTCTTATCAATTAGACTTGTACTTATTTTATTCTTATCAATATGTCTTGTAATTTTTTTAGTCTTTTCAATGTGACTTGTACTTCTTTTATTCTTATCAATTAGATTTGTACTTCTTTTATTCTATCAATGTGACTTGTACTTCTTTTATTCTTATCAAGGTGACTTGTACTTCTTTTATTCTTATCAATATGTCTTGTACTTCTTTTATTCTTATCAATTAGACTTGTACTAATTTTATTCTTATTATTAAGGCTTGTACTTCCTTTATTCTTATCGATATGACTTGTACTTCTTTTATTCTTATTAATGTTGCTTGTACTTCTTTTATTCTTATCAATATGGCTTGTACTTCTTTTATTCTTATCAATTAGACTTGTACTTCTTTTATTCTTATCAATGTGACTTGTACTTCTTTTATTCTTATCAGTGTGACTTGTAATTCTTTTATTCTTATCAATATGGCTGGTACTTCTTTTATTCTTATCAATGTGACTTGTACTTCTTTTATTCATATCAATGTGACTTGTACTTCTTTTATTCTTATCAATATGTCTTGTTTTCTTTTATTCTTAACAATTAGACTTGTACTTCTTTTATTCTTATCAATTAGACTTGTACTTCTTTTATTCATATAAATAAGGCTTGTACTTCTTTTATTCTTATCAATTGGACTTGTACTTCTTTTATTCTTATCAATAAGGTTCGACGTCTTTTATTCTTATAAATATGACTTGTATGTTTTTTTATTCTTATCAATGTGACTTGTACTTCTTTTATTCTTATCAATATGTCTTGTACTTCTTTTATTCTTATCAATCAGACTTGTACTTCTTTTATTCTTATCAATTAGACTTGTACTTATTTTATTCTCATCGATTAGTCTTGTACTTCTTTTATTCTTATCAATTAGACTTGTACTTCTTTTATTCTTATCAATAAGGCTTGTACTTCTTCTATTCTTATCAAAAAGGCTCGACGTCTTTTATTCTTATCAATATGACTTGTACTTCTTTTATTTTAATCAATTTTACTTGTACTTCTTTTATTCTCATCAGTCAGACTTGTACTTCTTTTATTTTGATCAATGTGACTTTTACTTCTTTTATCCTTATCAATATGGCTTGTGCTTCTTTTATTCTTATCAATAAGGCTTGTACTTCTTTTATTCTTATGAAATATGGCTTGTATTTCTTTTATTCTCATCAATTAGACTTCTACTTCTTTTATTCTTATTAATAAGGCTTGTACTTCTTTTATTCTTATCAATGTGACTTGTACTTTTTTTATTCTTATCAATATGGCTTGTACTTCTTTTATTCTTGTCAATGTGACTTGTACTTCTTTTATTCTTATCAATTTTACTTGTACTTCTTTTATTCCTATCAATTAGACTTGTACTTCTTTTGTTCTTATCAATGTGACTTGTACTTCTTTTATTCTTATCAATAAGGCTTGTACTTCTTTTATTCTTATCAATATGTCTTGTACTTCTTTTATTCTTATTAATAAGGCTTGTACTTCTTTTATTCTTATCAATATGACTTGTACTTCTTTTATTCTTATCAATATGACTTGTATGTTTTTTATTCTTTTCAATGTGGCTTGTACTTCTTTTATTCTTATCAATATGTCTTTTACTTCTTTTAGTCTTATCAATATGTCTTGTACTTCTTTTATTTTTATCAATAAGGCTTGTACTTCTTTTGTTCTCATCAGTTAGACTTGTCCTTCTTTTATTCTTATCAATATGGCTTGTACTTCTTTTATTCTTATCGATTAGACTTGCATTTCTTTTATTATCAATAAAAAATTTTCTTCTGTTATTCTAATCAATTAGACTTGTACTTCTTTTTTTATTTACAAGACTTGTACTTCTTTTTTATTTACAAGACTTGTACTTCTTTTATTCTTACCAATTAGACTTGTGCATCATTTATTTTTATCCATAAGACATGTAGTTTTTTTTTATCTTTATTAAAACGATTCATAGTTTCTCTTCCAAACATAATTTGAGTACAGACCAATTCCATATTGATGTCTTGATATATTTAAATCAAAGAGAAATACCTGCCCTTTCAACAACTTTCCACAATATAGAGGTGGGCAAAATTTTTGTATTTTGGTACTTTTTTGTAATTTTTATGAGTATTTTTATAAGCAATTAGAAAAACGAAAATAAAATTGAACACATTCAAAAAGTGAAGAAATTCCCAAATCCCCCAGAATGAGAGTAAGGCTGGTGCATGTATGGAAAAAAGACCCTCCCTGGACAAAAGAAAAAAATGCTCTCTTCTGAGGTACTTTTCAGACAGAAAGGACTCGCTTTCAAGTAGTTGCTAACAGAAAATATTTGTCTGACTATGTTTAGTAGCCTGAGTCCATCTCAGCTGCTAGCGAGCCGACACACTGAAATAAGTAGCATAAAAACACCGACTTTACACTTATCAACCACCGAAAGCAACGAGTATATTTCAACGCCTAATTTGGAAGGAACATTGGTTCTCATATAGTCCAGGAAGACATTCCTCGCTACGGTGTAGCCGTGTGAAAACACAAACGAAAGAAATTTGAAATTAAAAAAGAATAAAGTCAAAATTCAAGAGATATCTTGATGTATATTCTTTCTTCCTTCAGGAATTTCTTTACAGCCTTTTACAGCCATTGGAGAAGCCAACGAATTAATTGAGGTAAGAAGAAAATCAATGGAGTGACACTTCTAAACGCATAACCAGTGTCTATCAAAACACGATATAAACTAATAACTAACCAATCAAATCTTTCGTTACCCTTAAAGGTTCGTCTTAGTATACTATCAAAGGATATCTAGAGGAACCAGACATAAATTTTATCCACATTAGTTCTAAAAATGATTTTGTATATTATGTGGAATTTATCATTTAAAGGAAAATCATCGTTACCACGGCAGTTACAGCCAGATTGACTGTTGTTACTTGTCCTACAAATTGTATTTTTATAGAATGTTTGCTGAATAATTAATTATCATATTTACCAACCCCTCCACTCGGGCAGGATACGACACAATGTCAATTTTTAAGCGGAGTTTATCTGGTTTGAATTCAGAGTTGTCCTTCTACTAGACTAGTTTCCACACCAAGGCTGAAGAACCCAGTCTGCCCTACTATTTACCCATAGCTGGAGGGAGAATAATTCGATTCATACCTTTCCCAAGAGAATTAGTGCTATGTGAAAATGCAATCAGTCTTGTCCAGTGTTTGAACTCGTGTCGCCGAATCCATTTCCTAAGACGATAATCATTACACCAGGGGCACCTCCTGAATAATTTATTAAGATGGTTATTCCTGAAATGTTTGATAACAAGCCCGAAGAATTTGCAGCTACGTGGGTCCTGACGTCCTTGTTAAAAAAACGATTTAACCAGATTATCCTTTTTGTTATGTCCTAGGTGGAAAGACGGGGTTGAGTCTAGAGTTCCTAAAGTTATTATTAAAGTAAACACAAGTAATATCGTTCATCTAAGGACAGAATCAAATGATTGTCAATATAAAAGCGATTTTACACAACAAATTTTGTTGATATATCAGACTTAACGAATAAATTTTAAAATTTATTAATAGATTCGATGTCTTCTCTGAGGTTGTTTTTTCTAATGTTATGAACAATTCTAAATTGCAGATTTTTTTAAAAACAATATTAAATATAACGTCTTCGAACTCAGGCAAATTGCAAGCTAAGAAAGGGGTTTGTTAGTTTTAAATAAAACCGAGTCAAAACTAGAATTTTTGCTATCACTGGTGATATGGGACTGATAATTAGTCATCCTGTCAAGGAATTTTGCGATTTCACCAATGTGAAATAACTTGCTCGTGCGCTGACTCGGAATAGGTCTTTATCATTCTGTCCGTCTGCCTTTCTTATCTCAATATATATATATATATATATATATATATATATATATATAAGAGGATCATTAAATAAGTCTCCAGACTTTTTTCGGATGAGCACTCATTGATAGTACACATATGAAATTCCTGTCCCCTTCGAAGTAATCTCCTCGGGCTGCAATGCACTTGTTGTACCGTTCCATCAACTTCTGGAAGGCCCAATGGAGGTCTTCATGTGCGAGCGTGTCAATGACCTTAGTCACAGCCTCTTTCATCTCCTCAATTGTCTCATAACGACAGCCTCTGAGCTTAGGGAATAAGCAAAGGTCACAGGGAGCAATGTCTGGATTATAGGGAGAGTGACGAACTGTGTTGATGTCCATCTTGGTCAAATAGTCTGTGACAAAGACGGAGTTGTGGACTGGTGCATTGTCCTGGTGGAAATGCCACTGACCCGATTTGAAGAATGCTGGCCTCTTCCCAAGGAATCTCTTCCTGAACTCTCTAAAAACCTCAACACAGTAACCGTAAGCCCAACCCTTTGGCCAATCATCTGTGGGGTATTGGCTTCCTTACTCCTCCCACACCTCACATCATTCCTAACAGACTCACTGCCTTCCTTGAATCTCTTATGCCACTCCAAAACGGATACTTGATTCATGCAAGATGGTCGAAAAGCAGTCTGAAGCATTTCATACGTTTCTGTAGCATTTTTTCCAAGTTTAAAACATAATTTTATCGCATATCGTTCTTCTAAAGTGTCCTCACGTCCAGATTGCATTTTTGAAATTCAGCAGCTGTGGCAATCAGGCTTTATATATATATATATATATATATATATATATATATATATATATATATATATATATATACGCACACACACACACACACACACATATATATATATATATATATATATTGTAACAGTGTTGGTTGTCACTAAATCACTTTGTGGGTTTGTGGGGAACCAAGTGCAATAAAATATGGAGAGTGCTCAATGTCTAGGATAGAGAAATTTTATAATTATAATAATGATAGATAAGTTCATATTAGATTTATATATTTAATGCCATGGAAGTTTGTCTGCAAGATTTGGTTTCATGAAGTTTTTACAAACAACAATCCTCTGGTAGATAATTCTATGAAATGAATAAATTTCAGATTAAAAAATGGTACTTGATACCTCCTTACTTATCACTCAGCAATATAAGGTACGTATCACGGGCAAAGTGGAGAAATCCAGCGAAACGAGGAGCGCCTTCTCCTTCACATCGGTGTAGTAGCTATTGAAAAAGCAGCCTTCTAGTCACCCTCGACTACGGTTGCCAACTTATATATATATATATATATATATATAATATATATATATATGTGTGTGTGAACAAGAAGAGAATAAGATAGATAGAATGTTAGAAAAAACGGAGAATCCTTATATGGTTCTCTAGGCTGTCGACGTTTTCAAAATTTACAGTTCTTATTGTTTAAGGCTAGAAGCTTGTAACTTACCAGACATACTGAATTATTTAGTTAATGTAAACATAAAAATGAATTCCTAATATATATATAAATATATATATATATATATATAGAGAGAGAGAGAGAGAAAGAGAGAACTTTAAAATAAGTACTATTGGTCTTTTAAAAACAGAAACTACAACATCTGTTTAAAAACTAAAACGTAAGTGCTATTAGTTACAATTTAAAAGCACTCAATGCAAAACATTTTGTAAAACGGATTGAGTATTTTTAAAAAAGACAAAAATCAATCAACGTTATATTTTAAGTTCCACAGTCATCAGGTAAACTTTATCTCTTCCTCAGTCTTTCATTTTTATCTGTGTATGTGGTTGTCTCTCTCTCTATATATATATATATGTATATATATAAACAGAGACAGAAAACAAATGAAAGAAAGAAAGAAAGAAAGGAATTGAGATAAGATGTGAGAAAAAAATAAAAACATAATGAAGAAACAACAGAAACGTAATAAGTACATAAGTTAATACACACACAAACACACACACACACACACACACACACACACACACACACACACTTACACACATATATATATATATACATATATATATATATATATATATATATATATATTACGTATCTTATAGAACCTAATGCAATGCTCTTCTTACAAATTGAGCACTCTGGTATCCGATAACACACAATTGTAAACAAATAAAAGCTAATATATATGGGTTATAATTCCTCTGCTGATGTATGTCGCTGAAATTGCTGAGCTCTTAGATACCATGACTAACATAAAGTTAGCTGGGTTTCGATCCCAGCCTGAAGCGTCCTACGTGACTAGCAACACTGAAGGGTTGTGTTACAACGAAACAGTCAGCCTGTGGATGACGATAAATATATATATATATATATATATATATATATATATAATAGAGGTTTATGATCCTTACAGGCTCACTTGGCGAGTTAAGAAATGTTATATTATTAAATATCAATGCTAGATCTTAGATAGAATATATATTTATATATATATATATATATGTGTGTGTGTGTGTATTTAAATTTTTATGCGTATCTACCGATTGACCATTTCGTTGTATCACATCTCTGCAGTGTGGCTAGACACGCAGGCTGCTTAAGGGTGGGATCAAAACCTTATTAACATACAAGCTACCAAGCCAATTTTTAAACTAAAGTCAAACTGCTATCAATAGCAAATGAAAATATTGTAGGATCATTACAGAATTAAATATAAAACTAAAAAATTAAAAAAGTCACATTAATAATAACTTTAAATTTCACAATCACCTGTTAAGTCTTTCTTTCTCTCTCTCTCTCTCTCTCTCTATATATATATATATATATCATTGTCAAGTTGCTCTGGCCACATTGACTTCGTTTACTCTCTCTTGCCTTCCATTCTCGTCAATCATCGCTCTGAGCAGGTAACCTAGCCCAAAGAAGACCTCACAAATGAGTCCGTCCTTGCTTTCCTACAGTATCCACATATCCAGTACATGTTACCTGAATGCTCTGAGAGATAGGAGGTAGGTAGCCGTACAACAGTAGTTTTGTAGAGGGCGGCTTCCAATATTTGTTCAAGACGACGCACAGCATTCTTGTGTTGTTTTGATCAAACTTTTTTTCTCTATGTGTTTTTTTAGTATCTATGTGGTGCATCCATATTGTAGTATTGTCACAGTTGCAGATTGGGAGATATTCTTTGATATACATATATAGAAAGAAATGGTACATTTGATAAATCCTGCAAGATGAGAAAATTAAGTGGAAAATTTGATAAAGCGAAACACTGAAACGGATTAAAAATTGACATTTCGTCTTTATTGCGTAAAGACTTCATCAGAATGATCCTGATGAAGATTTTCTGAAATAAAGACGAAATATCATTTTCGAATACGTTGTCAGCGATTGGGTTTATCTTCTTTTTCACTTATGTTTCTTTCTCTCTCATACACACACGTACAAACACACACACGTACATATATATATATATCTATATATATAGGAACACACTGTGATAAATAGATACATAGGAAGTAAATAATGGATTGTAATCCAACAATCATCATCATCATCATGTCGTGCTGGTAGCACAGATATTCCTGACCCTCTCTCGCCACTTTTCCCTATCGTTCATCGCCCCAGGACGTAGAGAAAAATTGATAACAAGGTAATCCAGGTGGAAGGAGAGATTTATTGAGAAGTTGACAGCATAGCGTTTCGGTTCTAGTGAACCATCATCAGGACCATGAGGTTGGATATTAGTGAAGTTAAGTCAACGATGGATATGTAAAAATGCAAAATACAAAAACCTTGCTAAAATTTGTATAACAAGAGGTTGACTGTTTAATTGGTGAATCAGCGTTTGTTGTTTTAACTTACGTCATTTAACTTATTAGGAATATTGTAAAGAATTTGTTACATTTGTTTATCGAGAAAGATTCATTGATTCATACGTAAAAATAAAACCACATAATTGGTTTTCTTAGTAAAATATTTATTCAATAAGTATTTTACGAAGATAAACAATTAGTTGGTTTTATTTTTGCTTTGAATTTGAAAATCTAAATTCAGCGCTAAAGATAAAAAAAGGAATCATAATTAGGTTCCTCAATTGCTTTTTGAATAGAAATATGAATATAATCATGGACTGATATTAGAATATCAGTTCAAGCTGCAGAGAAAAATATTCATCCAATTTTTTTAATAGAATCTTTTATGAATGCAAAGATAATACAAAAAAGTATTGGCATGCTGGTTACAGTGGTTCGGGAGACCTGGGTTCAATCTCAGGTCGAAACATACCAAAGACTCAAAAAATTGTACTTGATGCCTCTTTGCTTAACATTCAGAATTATAAGGTACAGATCAAGGGTAAAGTGGAGCAATTCAGGAAAAGGAGAAGCGCCATCCCCTACACCTTGGTGTAGAAGTTATCGTAAAGGGAGCTTTTGGTCACCCTCGACTACAATCGCCAACATTTATTTATATTAAGATTACTTGAAAAAACAGCTGGACAGTAAGACTGGGAAAACAGCCTGCGTTGACAAAATCCACCCTGAGATTTGAAAACATGAATTGAATTACATGGAACCATGTAAATGTGGAAAACGCCTGAATAATGTCGTGTTAATTGCAAATTTGAAACCATTTAACAGTGTGTAAATAAAACTATTACTGTTAGATTGCCATTTAATTTTAAATCACATGCTCTCTCTCTCACACACACGCGCACACACACACACACACACACACACACATATATATATATATATATATATATATATATATATATATATATATCGATTCATTTGCCTAGTGGGTAAAATGTTCTCCAATGCCCTGCGAGACCTGGGTTCAATCCCAGGTGGAGTCATATCAAAGACTCAAAAAATGGTACTTGGTACCTTCTTGCTTAACATTTAGCATTATAAAATACGTATCTAGGGTAAAGTGGAGCAATCCAGGGAAAGGAGTATCGTCCCCCCCCCAACACTTCAGTGTTGTAGTTATTGAAAAAGAAGCCTTCGGGTCGCTCTCGATTACAATAGCCAACTATATATATATATATATATATATATGTATGTGTGTGTGTGTGTCTAGCCACACTGAAGAGTTCTGATAGAACGAAACAGTCTGTCTGTGGATGACAATATATTCTCCCCCATGGGGGTTGAGCTCTCTGGCGAAGGAATTGCCGGCCGCCGCTAGCGTAATGCAAAGCTCTTCGAAAGAATTGAACACTCTGGTAGCCGATAGGGTATAAAAAATGTAAACAAAGGCTGCTGCTGCTGTTTCTAAAAATAGAAAAACCTTAAAATTCCCTTAGCCAACTTGGTCCGCTTGGTGGACGAGTGGTCTGAAACGTAGTCTAACGTAAAGTTGAACGGGTTTCAATCCCGGCTTCGAGCGTCCTGCGTGTCTAGCCACACTGAAGAGTTCTGATAGAACGAAACAGTCTGTCTGTAGATGACTATATATATATATATATGAAGATGATTTGTCATTAAATAACTTGCAAGGGTTGATATGCCATAAAACACCAAATAAGAACAGTATTTTGTATTAAAATAGTGATCAATACTATGATGGCAGGCCATGGTATAATACCCATAGATAATAGAATCATTGACGTGTTTTCCACAATCGTTATACGAGTGTATGAAAACAAGAAACCAGACATTTGTCAGTTTAGTTGTGTATAAGAACATGCTGAGATATTAGTACAGGTGATATTTACCTGAAAAATAATATGATTAAGTTTTATTACCGCTTATATTCAAAAGAGATTTGTTTTCGGCAGTCAAAAATATAAAAGAATAAATTACGGGATTAATATATATATATATATATATATATGTTGTATAGCCACTTAATAAATATGCATATATACACATATACATGCAGAATACATATTGACGCAATAATAAAGACGAGCGAAGAATTCTTTAAAAAATATACCTTTCACTTTTTTTTGAAAGGTTGTGTGTGAGAGGGAGTTGGAGACCGAACAGAACTGCAACATATTCACCCCCACTCTTATGGTCATTAGCGTTGTGTCTTTCTCGTTCACCAGGGTTGCTCAACCGGAGGCCCGAGGGCCCAGCTTTCTGATGAGTGCTGGCTTTCTCTACCACATTTGTTCTCCAACTCGTCTGGCCTCCAAACTAACTGACTTCCTGTCTACACCGAGTTATATAATAGTTTAACGTCCCCTTCTTCTTGCGGGCGTCACAATTGCACTCATTGAACTCATCCACGGTCAAGGTTATAATATCCTGATCTACCTGATGCACCTGTTATTTACAAAGGTGCATTTCCTATTTTGACAGCCCGCTCGGGTCGTAGATCAATATACAACATATATATATATACACGCTCCCCCATGGGTGATGAGCACTCTAGCGAAGGAATTTACGGCTGCCACTTGCATAATGCAAAGCTCTTCGAACGAATTGAGTCCTCTGGTTTCCGGTAAGGTATAAATGTAAGCAAACGAAAGCTACTACCTATTGCCTTATAATTCCCGAGCTGAAGTGGTTCGCTTGTTGGCTGAGTGGTATGATACGAAGTTTAACGTTAACTTGGGTGGGTTTCGATCCCAGCTTTAAGCGTCCGACATGTCTAACCACACTGTAGAGTTGTGATACAACGAAACTAGCCAAATAAGAATGCGGGCAACTGCTGCTGTAGTAAGGACAAACTAATAAGAGATATCCTCCTGTGGACCCGTTCACACGGACGAACAAGGGTAGCGTGACCAGCTAAAACCTATCAACCACAGCTCTGTACTGATACACAGTGTACCTTGGAAGACTAGCCCGGAGTGATGTTCGTTAGAGATGATTGGCAAATAAGAGTAAGGGAAATCTTTGTTGGTGGCACGACATGATGATGATGAATTCAGAGTTTTTTTTCTCCTAGACTGGTTGCCTAACCAAGGCTAAGAATTCTGTCTACCCTACTACGTATTTATCTATAACAGGAGGGAGAATAATTGAATTTATACCTTTCCTTAGGGTATCCCTGCTTTGTGAAATGCAATCAACCTCGTCCAGGATTTGAACTAAGGTCACTGTATCGATTTCCTACGAAAGAAATTGCTCTATATATATTGTGGGGTATCACCTACCTTTTCAGCATAATGAGCTGTTCCATATGCCATATATGGCAGTAGCGGAGATCAGTCTGGGGATAAGCCTCCGAGTCCGACCAGAAGAGCCGTTCCTATTGTTGAAGTATATCATTACTCTATCACTAATCCTATGTTCTTATTACTAACAGTCTCTCTCTTGTAAATACTCTTTCCAGTAAATATAACTATTTTCTTCACATATCGTGGTTTGTCTTATTATTACTACTCTTGTGTTCACTAACCAGAACACAGCATGTATATATATATATATATATTGATTGATCGATTATTGATTGATTGATTTTAACAGCATGTTACCCAATTTTACGTTGTTTAGGGAATCACGTTTATTGTCCATTCACATTTTCACCTTTTTTCTAGTAAGATAGGTAGATAGTTGCCATGTATGCAAATTAAAGTTCTGTAATTAAGATAATTATATTATGCTCATTAAAATCCACCATTTATGCTTGATTGGGAATGTCAGTATCATCATGGACCGATATTTTCAAATTGCATGAAAAGCGGCAGAATAAAAAAAATATATATATACTTAATTATTTTGTTTTTTTTCAGTCATATCATTAATTTAACACACATTGTTAACAGACAAAGCCTAGTGTAGTTTTTTGTTGTTGTCTATTTGTATCAACTAAAGAGTTCTTCCTTTCCTTAAGCTTTTATTTCAATTTTAATTAGTGTTTGATACTTCCATTTGAAGTTAAAATTCGAATCAAAGAAACACAGTCTGCTGACTTTAAACACTGGCTGTGTAATATAATGGCCGAGGGATTTCGTTTTATATATCTTGCCTTTGGGTTTAGTTAGGCTGAGAACCTTTCAGCTCAGCACATGGGTTAGTTAGGTGCAAAATTGAGCGCAGGTTTTAACGCGCATGCTGGGAGGATGTGTCGTTCACAGATGTCAAAATAAAAATCCTAGATAGAGGATTTGACCTGGAGATGTGAATGACATCATGCACCGGAAGCACGCGCGGAGAATTTTGGGAGATTTGAAAAAGTCAGGAGTTCAGAACTAGACATTGAACGGGAAGGGTCGACTTTCGGGACTCGCAGAGGCTTGACGAATTTGCGCGCTACGGGCGCCGCACGAGATCGGGGGCAGATGGAAAAGTCATCATAGAAAGTTTGTGCCTCTCTCTTCCTTATGTATAAACCTTTAACTCAAAGGTAATAAAAGGTTTCGTACCTGAACTAAGAAGTCGTCACGTGTTTTTCGTGTTTTGAGATTCCTATGTTCTATGTATATATGTTATAAACATTCTATGTACGTCTCACATATCTGTATCTGGCTATGGTACACCTGTTTCAGAATTGTTCCCTCAATTCTGTAAACACCTTTTCTAATTATTGCTTGAAGGTAATAAACATTTCCCTATCTTTCACGAAATTTAGTGAAAATGTTTGATACATTACAGCGACCTCAGACCGCAGAGCTGAAACTCTACCATTGAGTCATCAATCCATATCGCACACAAGTGACACCAAATTAACAAGTCATGGTAACTGAGCGACCGATTAACCTGAATGTGTCTTGTAAGTTACACCCGCACTCTTTACAGAGGATACGGTTACCTCCAGAGGCACGTCTTCCCAATAGGTTTAGAAATACTCATCCACGTAATTATTATGCCCTAAAGGGCAAGGATATAGATCTAGATTTTTTTTAATAGACGTTCGATCTCCGGTGGTGAAGATCACGGTATACACTGCTGATGAGACCTAATAATATGGAAACAGCTGTCCAGGGTTTCCTGGTGTCAAGCGTGGGTGTTCACCGGATTTTCTGGTCATGGTAATTTAATTCACTATATAATTCCTATACTTAAATAAAAAAATGTAGATCTATTTTTCAGAACTTTGATTTTTAAAGATTAAAGTTCTAGGACAAGTAAAAGCTCTTTGTCCGTTGATTTTTTTAGCAGTCTAAAAAGTTTCTTGGTAGTCAAAAGCCGAGGCTTCCAGGACTGTCGGTAGAAGAAAAGAACGATTTGGTTTTGGGGGTGATTTAGTCTTCACAAAACCGATGAATTCAATTCTGAAAAGCGACTGTAACACAACAGGATGAATTTTAAAAATTCCAATATTTTAGAAAAGCATAGTACTACCGACTCATTGGCCCAGTGGGTAGAGTGTTCGCCAATGATCTGGGATACCTGGGTTCAATCCCAGGTTGCGTCATACCAAAGACATTAGAAATAGTACTTGGTACCTCCTTGCTTAATACTCGGCAATATAAGGTAGGTATCAAGGGTAAAGTTGAGAAATCCAGGGAAAGAAGTAGCACCCTCCCCTACAGCTCGGTGTAGTAGCTATTGAAAAGGGAGGCTTCTGGTTAACCCCTCTACGGTTGCCAAGTTGACTTACTTACATTGCTTTACTCAGTCTGACTGATACTTGATGAGTCCGACTGACACTTGAGACGTCACGCTACACGCATAAACCCGTTTGACTCATGGTGGCTTAAATGTCAATGGTTAATAGTAGTTGTACAAACGTCTCTTAAGATTGTACCAACAGAACTTCCATTTGAACACCGAGGCGATTTAAATGTCTATGTGTGCCGTGAAATGTTATAACCGTCTATTTGGTGTGCAACGGAACACAAGGTGTCAGAACCAGCATTCAGCCTAAGCGGGTTCCTCTTTGAACAGGTTTGGTCACGTCATACGCGCCGCAAACTACCACGAGCGAAAATATTTCAATACGTTTGATCCACCTTAATATAAGACGTAGTAAAGACAAGAAGATCGATAACGAGTAACGAAAACTTTTATTGGTTCAAAGATGCAAACTAAGAACGTTTGATCAAAAATCAATCAAATTTGTTCTGAATCGAGGCGATATCAATAATCAAAAGATTAATTGCTATTTAAATACATTTTCCTGCTTTAAAATAGTCGTTTTCCGCAGTCTGTCTACCACATGCTGTTGCAGCGGCTTTTCAAGTATCCACAGATCTTGGGGTGGGCCGAAACCCGGGTCCTGAGGGCGATCAACTTGGGGTACTTGCTGAACATGGACTGGTTCTCCATGTAGGGACTCTCCAAGCAGCAGTAGCACATCATATCACACCACATCATCTGAAAAAAGAAATACAAAAATATTTGAAAAAGAAAAATAACCAAAATAACAAAAAAAAAACACAAAAAAACGAACAAACATAGGATAATCAAATAAAAGTCAATGTTAAATAAGCGAGTTCAAATTTGAAAAAGTGGGACTATTTCCGGTTTTAGGAATTTTTTTTTTATGCGTTTTGTGAGATATCTATATATATTTGGCAAAACCGTGTACGCTTGCCGAACCCTATAAGAAGGTAGGCTGAAAATTTCATAAGCCGAAACGTTATATATACTATTGGTGAAATTTTTTTACCAGTGGGATCCAATCTTTTCAACATTAAAAAGTGCTAGAACCGCAAAATAGAGTAAAAATAATCCTCAGTTGATCGAATTCGATAGAAGTATCTTGGGTAGCTTATGAACCTTTCATTAAAACCACTTGAATCTAACCATAATGTCATTGTCTGGTGATTTTTACTTGATCTTAATATCGTTTGAAATAATGATTTGGAGGTGTTTTTCTTCTTTAGTACCGAGTTTGAATAGAACGTTTTCCATAAGTTACACTATACCACCCATTGAACTCACTTTAGACTAGACGGTGTTGAATAACTGTTTGAGAGCTACTACCTGTTTTACTTATGCCTATCAAGCTGGCCTACATAGCAGAATTGCTGTCAAGAAAACATTGTTGACGAAGAAAAACAATGTCAATAGGCTCCAGGGGGCCAAGGCATTCAAAGCCTGGATGATAAAACAGAGGAATAAAGTTCTTTGGACTGACGAATCAACATTCGAAATCACTGGCTCAAATAGGAGTGTTTGTATTCAGAAGAGTGATATTGAAAGACTTGTAACCCCTTATAGTATACCAAGCGTAAAGCATGGTGGAGGCTCTATTAGGCAAAGTCGGAGATTTGCACTTGGTGAAGGGCAAACTGAATCAGACCAGCTATCACTGCATACTGCAATTCCACACGATCCCATCTGGAATGCGGCTTATGGATCAAGGATTTATACACGAGTAAGATAATTACCCAAAGTATACCAGTAAACCCAACCAGAGATAACATTAATAGAAACGAGGGATAGCATATCCTTCAACTGTTTGTCTTGGGTAGCACATTCAACGGACTTCTTAAATGGTTTGGTATGAACTTAATCGAAAAGTCAGAACTAAACAACCCACAAATGCCGGTCACTTCTGGCAACTCAAGAAGGGAAGGTGGGATGAAATATTTTCTGTTTACCTCTCAGTTTTTTCGGGTGTCCTTGTGGTGTAATGGTTAAAGCGATGAACTGCGGAATCGTAGTACGAAAGTTCGTACTCCAGTCGCGCTATTACGTTCACTTTCGGGCAAATACCCTTGGGAAAGGTATGAACCCCCTTATTCTCCCTCCAGCTATGGGTAAATAGTAGGACGGACTAGGTTCTTCAGCCTTGGTGAGGCAACTAGTCTAGGAGAAGGAAATCTCTGAATTCAAAACCTGTTAAACTCCGCTTAAAAAATTGACCTTGTGTCATATCCTGCCCGAGCGGAGGGGTTGGTAAATAGTACCTCTCAGTCTTAGGTTGAAAGAATGAAGAGAATCTGTGAAGCAGTTAGTAGTGAAAGGGGGTCATTTTGATGAATCAATTTAAAGAAATTTTGGGGTTTGTTTTGGTGTATTTTGTATGTAATCTCACTCAGAAAGTCTTGTATTTGGCATAGTGAAGAAAACCATTTTGGTGCTTAATGTGTTTCATTAAAAATAAACCGTTTAGATTGAAAAATAAAAATTTTTGAGGGTGGTCAAATATTTTTTACTCGTAGTGTATATATGAGCAAAGAGAGGAAGGGTCATAGGCTGACCAAGATACTCAACAGTATATATATATATATATATATATATATATATAACAGAGGGTGGTATAAAAAGTTCATTGGAGGTGTTGGTGGTGTAGAGGTTATCGTTGTAGTCAGTAGACACTGTGACCCGAGATCACACCCTTGACGAGGCTGTTTGCATTTGACATTGCATTAATAACCTTGAGGAATGTATGCATCTAACTACTTTCCCGCTAACTCTAAAGAAAGAGGAGGACAGACTGAGGTTTTACACCTTTGCATGGCAACTGGTCTAGAAGGAAGGCTGAATTCAAACCAGTTAAACTCCGTGTCACATCCTCTATGTACAGAAGAATATATATATATATATATATATATGCGTGGATGGGGTGAAAAATTCATATGATGATGTCATATTAGTTAAGAGCAAGTGAATATCCTGTTATGCCACTCACGTAAATTTCTCGGCCTTTCAGCTAGGGCATCGTCCTATTTACCTTAGGAAACAAGTCCACATCCAATCATGCCTCCTTCTTATGTGATATGTCAAATGAACCTTTCAGTCGATATCCAACACCACGCCAGTAGAATATGGAGGACGAAGCATTTTTTCACAATCGTGCTCCTCGAAAAGATCTTTACTCCCTTGAGCTGTGTGGGGGAGGGGGATAATGTTTTACTGTTTGTTGTCCAATGCTGTTTTCAAATGATGAAGTTAATTGCTGTATAGATTAGAGATGATTCTTTCATTTCTGTCGAACATTCGTAATGGACATTTTCTTGAATATAACACCGTGTACTGAACGTGAGCTTTTTTTTTTAAGGAAATTCATCTTCATATTGCTGAACAGGTTTGTGTCCTCAATCGATCAACTGACGACTACATTTAACGTTAACTGTCCAAGTTGAAGGGTTCTTGCTAATTTAACTTTATATCTAACTTCCAAACTATCTAGTCTTTAGTTGGTGACCTTAGTCGAGGGTGACCCGAAGGCTTCCTTTTTAATAACTACAACACCGAGGTGTAGGGAAGGGCACTACTTATTTTCATGGATTGCCCCACTTTACCCTTGATCCCTAGCTTATAATACTGAGTGTAAGCAAGGTAGCATCAAGTACCATTTTTTTTAGTCTTTGATATGACTCGACCTGTGATTTAACACTGATCTCCCGGATCATTGGCGAACACTCTACTCATTAGGCCAATGGCCCGATGAAACTATCTATTATTTACATCCAATGAGAGACAAACTTTCATTTGATCTCAGGGTCACTACACATCACTTAAACCCAACACTCTTTTACCAGCAACATATTAAATTCACACAATGGTTTACTTCAATCTATAATTAACGTTATCACCAGTAACAAGCAACCTAAAAAGTTTTCATTATTTCTAACGGCATAACTTTTTTTCATCTGCTTGTGTTTTTGTTTAGTTTTTCATTTAAAATATATGCAAAAAATCGGACATTATATTGATATTTTTGCTTATATACTTCGTGGTTAGTTTGTTCGCCAATGACCCGGCAGACCGGGGTTCAATTCCAGGTCGAGTCGTAACAAAGGCACAAAAAATTAAACTCGATACATCCTTGCTTAACACTCGGCGTTATAAGGTACGTATCAAGGGTAAAACGGAGCAATCCAAGGAAAAAAAGTAGAGCTTTCCCCTACATCTCGACGTATGAGGTGCCTTCAATAAGTTTCCGGACTTTTTTGTACAAGCATTTAAAATTGCTACACATCTTATGATTTCAGCTTCAAATGAACAGCTACAGCAGCAATTGAAATACACCCTACTAAAGCCTGATTGTCACAGCTGGTGAATTTCAAAAATGCAGTCTGGACGAGAGGGTACATTAGAAGAACGATATGCAATAAAATTATGTTTGAAACTTGGAAAAAGGGCCATAGAAACGTATGGAATGCTTCAGACTGCTTTTCTACCATCTTGCATGAATCGAGCATCAGTTTTTGAGTGGTATAAGAGATTCAAGGGAGGCAGGGAGTCTGTGAGGGATGATGAGAGGTGTAGGATGAGTAAGGAAGTCAAAACACTATGCACTGCGTTCCCACTGGATAGTCAGTCAACAAAGAATACTATATTGAGGATTTAAGGGAGTTCAGGAAGAGATTCGGTCGGAAGAGGCCAACACTCTTCATATCGGGTCAGTAGCATTTCCAGCAGGACAATGCATGAGTCCACAACTCCATTCTTGTCACAGAATATTTGAGCAAGATGGGCATCAAGACAGTTCCTCACCCTCCCTATAGTCCAGACGTTGCTCCCAGTGACTTTTGCTTATTCCTAAGCTTAAGGAAAACCTTAGAAGCTGTCGTTTTGAGACAATTGAGGTGATGAAAGAGCTGTGTCGAAGGTCATTGACACGCTCACACAATAGGACTTCCATGGGGCCTTCCAGAAGTTGCTGGAACGTTACAACAAGTGCATTGGAGCCGGAGGAGATTACTTTGAATGGGACTAACCTGAGAATGGCTACTTAATAATAATAAATTATAAAATTTCGACTGAAATTAATAAATTCCTGGTATTTTTAGTTTAGAAGAAAATTCTTTTAATAGGAATACTGTGGGGAGGCATACTTGTTTATGAGCGATGCTATAAGCAATTTATAAGGCAACTCAGACGGAAAAGAATGTGACTGAAGCTCAGATCAGAGCGAGGTGCCCCACAAGAAGCACGACATCTGGAGTGCTTAATTCTTAAGAGTTGTCAAGCTTTTAAATCTTTTAAACGAAGGGAAAACTACAGCCTAATTATTGATAGATTAACTGATTGATTTTAAACAGCAAGTTAACAACTTTTGGGTTATTTGCTGACTGGAGGTTAGGGAATCGTATTCGATATACATTTATTTTTAAATCTTCTGTGTAATTTCTTTAGAATATTTTTTGTAATTTTTTATTTCAGTATTTTTGTTTTTTGCACATGTTTCTATCAAATTCTGTAAGAATGACTTTGTAGCAACTACGCAAGTTGAGATGCCATTAAACAAAGAATCGGAAAGTAACCAACGCGATACTATTTAACCCATTGCTGGGAAATCATTGGCTTCATGCCTTTCAATAAGTTAATTCTTCGAAAGTGAATGCCAAAACGAGACTTGAGTTCGAACTTACTTGTTACGGTATGAAAGTCATGCACGTTACTGACTACACCATGGGTACTCCTACTTATAAAGGTTGATGTGCCTTTAAAACAAAACAAAGATAAAACGAAACTGACACGGTAATAATGTGATACAATGTCAATTTTTAAGTTGAATACTTCTGGTTATAATCAAACCTTTTCCTTCTCCCAGGCAAGTTGCCGAAGCAAAACTAAGTAGCATTGTCAGCCTTTCTATTTACACATAGCTGAGAATGTTGCGTAGCCATATAGACGAATATGGCCATGTGCGAAATAGACATGTAATGTTCATTACGGTAGAATATATAAAGAACAGGAATCTCAAAAACACGTAACGACTTCTTCTTCAGGTACGAAACCTTTTTATTAATTTTGAGTTAAAGGTTTCGACGTAAGGAGGAGAGACACAATCTTCTATGCTGTCTTATTCATTTGGCCCCCAACTCGAGCGGCCCCCATCGGGCACACGTTCGCCTCGCGCCTGCGAGCTCCAAAATCGATCCTTCTCGTTCGGCGTCCAAAAACCCGACTCTTATTTTCTTCAAATTCTCACACAAACTTCCGCGTGCTTCCGGTGCGTGAAGTCACCCGCACCTTGTCACCCAGTATCGTCTCGGACTGTTATGACATCTGAGTGACACCTCCATCCGCTCGCGCGCACCCGCGTTAACACCTGCTTCAATCTTACACCCAACCAACCCTTTGTCTGAGCCGAAAGGTTCTCAGCCTAACTAAACTCAAAGGCATGAGCCGAAATCCCTCGGCTATTTCATAACAAGAAGAGAAGAGACAGATTCAGGCCTTTTTCCCAAAGCATCAGTTTGAGTTAAAATTCAAACAGCCTTGACTTGGAATCGAACTTGGCTTAAATTCATTAGTCGATAACCAGTCTCCTTTATCGTGAACCAGTACATTGTGTTATATTCTTAAGGAATGATTTTTTTTACATTAATCATTTCCTGTTAATTATATTCTATCATTCAGTTTGGTTGGGCTTTGAACTATCCAGCTCTTAGTTCAGGTGCATAGCATTGGGTACAGTTTACGCTCGCACCCAAAGAAAATGACAATCACAATTGTCATAATAAACCCCAGATAGGAAATTTGGCTGGAGTGTGAATGACGTCATGCCCGGAAGCGATGGTCCTGAGAATTTGAAGATTTTGAAAAAGAGTCAGTTGGGAGTTGACTTTGGACCATGTAGGCAGAGAGTTGGGTTCTCTGACATTGAGGCAGACAGTTGCAGTTGAGAAATTGAGATTGGACACTACAGGCAGACAATTGAGTATCTGCCATTGGGGCAGAGAATTAAGTTCTTTGCAATACGGTTGAGTTCTGACAATGGTGTTGAAAAACTGAGTTCCGACCATGGTGTTGAGAAGTTGGGGGGTCAGACCATGGTGTTGAGAAGTTGGGGTCCGACCATGGTGTTGAGAAGTTGGGGCCCGACCATGGTGTTGAGAAAGTGGGGTCCGACCATGGTGTTGAGAAGTTGGGGCCCGACCATGGTGTTGAGAAGTTGGGGCCCGACCACGGTGTTGAGAAATTGAGATTGGACCACTAGATGTGCCAAGAGTTGGGGGTGTTGTTGGCATAG
This sequence comes from Sepioteuthis lessoniana, assembly GCA_963585895.1. Classification (NCBI taxonomy): domain Eukaryota; kingdom Metazoa; phylum Mollusca; class Cephalopoda; order Myopsida; family Loliginidae; genus Sepioteuthis; species Sepioteuthis lessoniana. The sequence goes on along the minus strand of CAUZXS010002338.1, from coordinate 21,603 downwards.
TAGGATTACGAAAGACTTTTAAGAATTGTGTCTCTCTCCTCGTGTCGAAGAGCCGAAGTCAGAAGTCAGTCCGCCTGTTTCTACATATGTATTTTGTATAGGATTTGTATTTGTATTACGCCTGTATTTATCTTTCTGCATATGCGCCTGTTTCCGTCTGTAACGTTGGATGGATGATATAATTATGATTATGGTTGTGAGTATACAACACAGATTCACGTAACGGCAAAATCAAATTTACTTCTATTACACATTCAATATTGAAAAAAAAAAGCTCATGAAATATAGCTTTCTTTATTATCTGCTTATCACTTGTTTATATCCTATAAAACAAAACAATCCTTTTGTTTTGCCCAGTCGGCTGGGAAGGCTGTAGAATACACCGACTGCTTCGCTGCAGAGGGGTAAGACCCCCCCTAACGAGTGTCCTGGATATGACACTAAACAATCTGATGGTGAGCTTCCAGCAATGCTGGAGTTTTGGGGAATGCGGAGTACCCCTTCACAGCCATCGCTCCCAGGTCCACTCTGGCCCGGAGTGGTAGCACCTGATAGGGACCTATCTATGGGTTAAATAGAACTAACAGCATACTTATACTAAACTGAATTGAGTAATGTGAATAGCTTGAAATAGAAACGTTTTTGACAATTAAAACCAACAAACCAAACCAAACAAATCCTTTTGTTGTAAAAAAAAATCCAAATATTGGCTGTGAACTCGAAAACGGTGACGAGTTGAATTTATCTGAAACACAATTCATTTTTGAATGGCAGTAGAAATTTCGGTTGATCGGAGCAATCTTAACTAACACAGCTTCGTTTACAAAAAAAATCTCTTGGTGTTTTAACATTCAACTGGTCGTTACAAATTCTAACAGCAATTCAGATATTCTGTTGATTTTAATACCTCCCCCATTCCGGAATTGAACAAGGATCCTAAATATGGTCACATATTCGATGCATGGTACAAACAAGATGTGACAAGCTTTGGGGTATTGTTAGCATAATATGATACGAAAGACTTTTAAGAATTGTATCTCTCTCCTCATGTCAAAAAACCGAAGTCAGAAATTAATAAACTGTTCGTACCTGCTTGTATTTGTATTGTGTAATTTGCATATGTACACATGTAGTATACATCAATTGGACAATGAAGATCAACTTCATTACACCAAATATTAATTTGTATCCATTGCGATAAGTTGCATTAAAACTTACCAATTGATACCTGTCCATGCTTTCGCTAACCTAGTTTTGATGACCTTTTCGGTTGATTCGACGCTGCTTCCTAGGTAAGTGAATTTGTCTACTAGTTTAAGAGGGGTTCCTTCTAGAGTGGAGATGTCCCCCGTTTGATTATAGCACATATATTCCGTTTTGTGTGCATTAACATAGAGGCCTATGCTTGTTGCTGCTGCTCAATAGGCTATCGATTACATGGAAATCAGACCTAACCGATAAAATGAAACGCAGTTTCTTCCAGGCAGCGGTCACATCGATACTGCTATATGGATGCACTACATGGACGCTAACAAAACGGCTGGAGAAGCTAGACGGCAATCACACAAGAATGCTACGTGCAATCTTAAACAAGTCCTGGCGACAACACCCCACAAGACACCAACTGTACGGCCACCTGCCCCCTATCACGAAAACTATTGAAGTTAGACGAACCAGACATGCAGGACATTGCTGGAGAAGCAGGGACGAACTCATAAGAGATATACTCTTATGGACCCCCACACATGGCCGTGCAAAAGGAGGACGACCAGCACGAACATACATTCAGCAGCTATGTGAGGATACGGGATGTTGTCCTGAAGACCTACCTACGGCGATGAACGATAGGGAGGAGTGGCGAGAGAAGGTCAGGGATATCCGTGCTACCAGCGCGATATGATGATGATGATGAAAACTTACCTGATCTCCCATGAAGAACTGATTTCCACCATTGCGCAAGCTCAGGGTTCTTTCCAGGAAGGGAAGTACTCTGTTACAGGTGTTCATGTATCTCCATTGCAAATAATTCTGTTAAAGAACAAAGAAAAGTACACATAAAAAGTGAGTAAACAGCGATGATACAAAGAAACCTTTTAGCTTATAGGACTTACACTCCTATAATTTAAATTGGGCGGTATGCCACTTGTTCCCGAAACAAAGATGGCGGACGCACGCAAATATTCAGTCTCAGGAAACCATTAGCCAGGAGAACCACGTGATCAGTGTTTAAAACGACGTCCTCATTTGAATTTCGTCCCACGTTTTTTTGGAGGCGACTCCAAGACACGTATTTTCTATAAATACATCGTCTTCAAACACACTTTCTCTTTTTCCCATTTTCACTTGCAGGGCTTACTCACTCTCTTCAGTGCGACTTCCAGAGAGAATACTATCCCTCTCTCATATTCATCAACAGGTGTCAAATGCCACAAAGTGTATAAGTTGTTGGCGACCGTAGTCGAGGGTGACCCGAGGGCTCCCTTTTCGATAGCTACTTCACCGATGTATAGGGGAGGGCGCTACTCCTTTCCCTGGATTGCTCCACTTTACCCTTGTTCCGTACCTCATAATGACGAGTATTAAGCAAGGAGGCATCAAGTACCATTTTTTTTAGTCTTTGGTATGACTCAACCTGGGATTGAACCCAGGTCGTCCATGCCATTGTCTAACACTCTAACCATTATGCCAATGTTTGGTGATATGTATAGGCCATGCAAACATTCCTTTCCTCAGTATACCTAGTCTGTGAGACTTTTTTTCAGCCTCGAAATCAGCAATTGCGTCGAACCAGAGAAAGAAACGAACATTTAGAAATACGTGGTTAACATGCATAGGACACTTTGGCATTTAGTCCTTTTCGTAGTTTCTAGTCGTGTTAGTCACACACACACACACACGCACACAGAATATTTTCACGTACAGTAATAGAACCATAATAATGTTTTAAATGTTGTCATTGTATGTATTGTTAAGATATAAATTTGTTTATATCGCTTATTTTGAATGTTCCTTTTGTCTGCGCCGTTTCATATCGTTTACACATCTTTACCACGTTTATCTCCCCTTGCCATTTTCCATATTAACCAAAATAACTCACCACTAAAGTAAGTATATAATATACCAAAATATATACTAAACTACAAAATAAATTTTAGGGGACCAAGCATAACCACCAAGTAACATGTCCCCCTACAAACTCACATACACAAATACACAAGGGTCCATACACACATGTAAACATACACAAATATATATATATATATATATATATATATATATATGAAAAAGGAAAATAAAAAGAACACAATTATATCCCGTGGCACAGTTGCTGTGAAGGTTAATTATTTTATTACTCGGTTTGGTTAGGCCACGAGTTTTTTTCAGTTAGCTTAAATCTTAGAGCGAGAATGTCAAAGAGGAAAGTTTAAGCGAATACATAACGAAAAACACAGGAAGGCCAAAGTGTAAACAAAATTGATTCATATATTGTCTGTGACAGGTTTGATTGGACAAAGGAAAACAATGAATTTGGGACAAGTGAGAGATTACGCAATAATTTAGCTAGATGACATCACTCTCGCCAATATCTTGAATTTAGGTAGATAAAATATAGTTGATATTGAAAAAGCTGTCAATTAGTCAGTCGGTCAGTAGTCAGAATGTAACATATTGACCTCTGACCCGGCTGAGCTGTCAGATGAGAAATGCACCTGTGTAAATAAGAGGTGCATCCGGTCGAAGATATCGGGGGATAACCTTGACTGTCGATGGGATGGGTTTAGAGCGAATTGTGACGCCAAAGGAAGCAGGTGGATGTCAAATAATTATATAACCCGGTTGCAACAGGAACTGAGTGAAGTTGGAGATCAGATTTTGAAGTCAGTGTACCAGTTCGAGGAGTGAGAACCAGGCCCAGCCTCTGCTGGACCCCCAGGCCCCCGGTTGAGCAGCCAAAGAGAACGGGAAAGAAATGCTGCTCTGGCTAGAAGAGTGGGGGTCAATATGTTGCAGTCTTTGTTCAGTCTCCAACTCACCTATCGCACAATAACCTTTTCGTAACCCTTTCGAATAAAGTGAGAGGTATATTTTTCGAAAGAACTGTGTCCGCTCGCCTTTATTTTGTTGACTATGTTTCTGCAGGCATATGAGTATGTGTTGGAATGAACAAATAACTTCTTACTCTTTTTCTTTTTCATGCCTTTTTTCTTTTCTTTTTTTCTCTTGTCTTGGCATTGAGTTGTTTTTCTTCTTTTTTTTTCTTCCTTTTCGTCATGCCTTCCTTTTTTCTTCCCTCGGAGTTGAGTTGTTTTACTTCTCTTTTTCTTTTTTTTTCTTTTCTTCTCACTCATTTTTTTTCTTCTTTAGGAGTTGCGCCGTTCTTCTTCTTTCTTGTTTTTTTTTTTTTTTTTGAGTCGTTGCAATTCGTCCTTCTTGTTTACGGTGTTGGACTTTTTCTTCTTTTTCTTTTTCCGGGGGGTGCCGCATTTGTTCTTCTTGTTTTTGGCCTCTTTTCCTTGTTTCTTTCTTCTGGGTGCCTTGTGTTTCCTCTCTCTCCTTCCGTCCCCTGAACAAGCCGCTCCGAAATAGATTCCTCGTTGTTCTTAGCCTGTTTCTCTGATTGTCTCTTTCATAACCGTGGAACACGATAGTATCATACCCATGATACAGATATGCCTAGCTCTGGCACCAAATATATATATGTCACATAGCCATGTACACGATTATGGCCATGTGTGAAACGGGTGAAATGGACATCGAATGTTCATGACCACATATAGAAAAGGAATCTCAAAATTTGAAAACACGTAACGACTTCTTTGTTCAGGTACGAAACCTTTTTATTACTTTTGAGTTACAGGTTTCGACACAAGGAGAGAGACACACAATCATTTTATGCTGTCTTTACCATCTGGCCCCTATTTCGTGCGGCACCCATGGCGCGTAAATTCGTCTCGCCTCAGCGAGCCCCAAAAGCCGAAACTTCTCGTTCGGCGTCTAGTTTCAACCCCTTCTAACTTTCTTCGAAATCCCCCAAATCCTTCGCGCGCTTCCGGTGCGTGACATCACCCGCAATTTGTCACCCGTTTCATCATCTCAGGCTATTGTGACATCTTTGAGTGACATGTCCACTCTGTGCACGCACACGCGTTACCACCTGCATCAAGGTTGAACCTAACTAACCCATGTGCTGAGCCTAAAGGTTCTCAGCCTAATCAAACCCAAAGGCATGAACCGAAATCCCTCTGCTATTATATTACAATGGTATTTGATACCTTGCTTGACACTCTGCAATATAAGGTACGTATCAAGGGTAAAGTGAGAGTAGCGCTCTCAACCTCGGTGTAGTAGTTTTTGAAAAGGGAGCCTTTTTGTCACCCTCGACTACGGTCGCTAACTTTTACAACAACTTACATTTGCATAGGAGTTTAGATGTATATAATTTTCTGTTTTCTGGTATTCTAATGTTGCTTTTATGGAGTGATATTCTGATATTGAGGACTCGTGTCGAACCTATGCGTACTTCTTTACATTTGTTATATTCGATTATGTAGACTACGTTTATATTTTAGCATAATGGTTTGTGTAATAGCCAATGGTTTAGGAGACCTGGGTTCAATCCCAAGTCCTGTCTTAACAAAGACTGAAAAAATTACCATCAATGCCTCCATGCTTAACTCTCAGCATTATAAGGTACATATCAAGGGTAAGTGGAGCAATGTAGGAAAAAGAGTCACACCCTCCCCAATATCTCGGTGTTGTAGCTATTAGAAAGGTAGCCTTTGGGTTGTCCTCGACTACAGACGACTAACTTAACAACGTAATGTATATATAATTTAATAACAGTAACCGATTTTCTACTATTAAACATTAATATACCTATATGACTTTGTATATATTCTTTGATATTACAAAAAGTTTATTGAGAAATCTGTACTTACGTCATAATTGGAGGACATCATGTCGCCACTGCTCATTCCAGGACACATCATATTGTCACTGCTTGACATGGAATTCTGCAATCAAATCATAAAACATTATTTCACTGACGATGATGCACAAATACAACGTAATCTCTACCAAGCTGTATCTGTATCAATACTACAGTATAGATGCACCATATGTAAGTTAACGAAATATATAAAAAACTAAACGGGAATTACACAAGAATGTTACGGGCTACTTTGAACAAATCCTGGAAGCAAGAACTCACAGAACACACGCTATTCGGCCGCTTACCTCTTATCTTAAAAAACTATCCAATAAGACATGCGAGGCACTGCCAGAGAAGCAAAAACAAACTAACAAGTGACGTTCTTTTATGGAACGGTCAGTGTTGACTGACTAGCAAAAACTTATTTACATATGTAAATTTACATTTGGAAGACTTGACAGGAGCGGTGTATGATAGGGACAGATAGAGTCAGGGAAATCCGTACTGTCAGCGTGACTCGATAATGATGATAATGATGATTAAAAATGAAAGTAAATGGCAAGTTTCCAAATCAGTATATATATATATATATATTAATTTACAAAAAAATCATCCGATCGATCAAGAGTTTAAAGTGTCGCAGTGAAACAGACGGTTTCTTGTTCTGCGCAAGGTTTTGCGAGTGTATATTTCGCTGTGACAAGAGTTTTGTCGAAAGAAAAGTTAAGGAAAATAGCAAGACAAAATCGTATTTATAGTTCTTTTTTAGAGTAAATTTAGATTTTGAATAGGACATGTGTCGTCTTTTTTTTAACATTCAAAACCTTGTGGCACCAATTTTTCAAGAAAATGCCATCCGCTATACACATCATGGTTCCTACACTCACAAAGCTTCGGCCACTGTACACAAAAATCTTCTTTGGTTGCCTTTTTTTATATACTTTATTTGATTTTATTTCTGAAATGAGACATTGTTATTTATGTTATCATCCTTTACACATTGATAACTGCTATGGACATCTTGGTTGCTTTACGCACAATGTTTCGGCCTTTTTCAGGTAGCTTTTCTTGGAAGATTACCATGTGCGTAAACAAAAAGTGTCTGAGGAAAGCCGTGAAGTACAGAGGCTGAAAGAATGTAAGTATAAGCATTTGAGATAAATATATCAGTCCGCAAAGTTTGGAGAATAATGACAAGGCTGAAAGAAAAAGAAATGCAAATCAGAAGAAGAATCGGGACTATCACTGCTGTAAGAAGGGCTAGAAGGGCTAGAATAATCAGAAAAGTTCCCGGAGACATACAATGACTTGTTGTCAATGAAACTCAACTAAAAACCTCTAGTCAAAACTGGTTAAATTCTTGCAAGGAGTAAATAATAATATTAATTATAAGAATAATCAAATACTTAGGAATCTTAGAAGCTGTCATAATCAAACAAGCGGAGAATAAAGAAAAAAAATTAAGAGAGGGTATCTCAGGAGAACCAGATAGCAACTCGAGACAAAACTATGTTGTAGAAACCTTATCAAAGGAATAAATACCTGGGCTGTCTCCCTTGTAAGATATTCAGGACCATTCTTGAAGAAGATTAAAGAAGAACTTAAACATATGAAACAAAGAATAAGAAAAGTAATGACCATGCATAAGGCATTACATCCCAAGATGTGACGTTGACAGACTAAATGTATCAACAAAAGAAGGTAGAAGAGGACTTACCAGCATTGAAAACAGCGTTGACACATCGATACAACGACTCAAAGATTACAGAGGAAAGTACGGAGAAAGACTGATTACACCCATCAGAAACAATCCTGACAACACGAAGACCAATAGAATGACAATAACTAGGAACCAAAAGAATGGAAAGAAAAACAACTCTATGGACGTTTTAAATGGCTAATAAGCAATATCTCACAGGAGAAAACTTGGACGTTGCTAAGAAAAGAGAACTTTATGAGAGAAACTGAATCTCTTCTAATAGCAGCATAAAACAACGCTATAAGAAGCAATCATATCTAAGCGAGAATAAATATGACACAACAAAATAGTAAATGTTCGTTGAATGAGGATAGAGATGAAACGATCAATCACATAATAAGCGAATGCAGCAAATTTTCACTGGAAGACTAGATACGACTTGGTGTGCAAGGTAATCAACTAGGGGCCATACAAGAGATTGAAATTTGACAATACAAATAAATGGTACATGCTCAACGCAACATCTGTCTTGGAGAATGACACACATAAACTCCGATGGGATTTTGACATGCAAACGGATCACCAAATCTCGGCCAGAAGACTAGACCTAGTAATAACCAACAAAAAAAGAGAACCTACAAAATTGTAGATTTTGCTGTCCCGGCTGATCACAGAAGAAAATTGAAAGAAAATAAAAAAGAAGGATAAGTACCTGGACTTGCTAGAGAATTGAAAAACCTATGAAACATGATAGTGACAATTATACCAATTGTCATTCGCGGTTTTGCTACAGTCACCAAAGGATTATTGAAGGGACTGGAGGACTTGAAAATAAGATAACTACGAGAGGAGACCATCCAAACTACTATATTATTGAGAACGGTCAGAATACTGACAAGAGTCCTGGAGACTTCAGGAGACATGGTGTCACTCAAACTCCAATGAAAGACCATCAGCTCATGATGAAGTGAAAAACTTTCAAGGAGTAAATAATAATGAATGTTAGCAACTACGCTACATGGGCCCTAAATGAAATATTGTCCTGATTCAGAATAATTGATTTGTTTGGAAACAAAAATTATTCTAATGGCATTAAATAGATAGATAGATAGATGAACCTCTTATAAATAAACGGGTACTCCGCATTCTGCAAAGCTCCAGCATTACTGGAGCCTTACCATTAGATTGTTTAGAGTCATATCAGGACACTCACTGGAGTTGGTCTAACCCATCTGCTGATATGCAGTCGGTGTATTCTGCAGCCTCACCTGATTGGGCCATTTTTGGTCACGGAATAAAAATCTACTAATTGGATTCTAATTGGATAATAATAATAATAATGATAATAATAATAATAATGATAATAATAATGATAATAATAATAATGATGATAATAATAATAATAATGATGATAATAATAACAATAATAATAATAATAATAATAATAATAATAAGAAGAAGAAGAAGAAGAAGAAGAAGAAGAAGAAGAAGAAGAAGAAAAAGCACAACAACAACAGAAACTTGGGAACATGAAAGTAACTGCAATAACAATCGTAATTAGTATGATTTTAATGGTTCCCAAAAGGCTTCGTAAAGAGGCTGAAAGAGTAAGAAATCGGAGGACGAGCGGAGACCTTCCAAAAATACTGTAATCCTAATATCAACCACAATACTTGGGAAAGTCCTGGAGACCTAAGGAGACGCCACTCCGACTCCAATAAATGACCAACAGTTATCTATTGCCAAAACCATCATGAAAGAAGAACAATAGTGATATTAATTAACCCATAAGGAAGATAAGAGATGTGGTGGGGTATAGATTTCCCTAGTGTATTAGTCTGAAAGTGAACGTAACAGCAAGGCTGAAATTCGAATTTGTTTACAACGATGTTTCTGTCCAGAATGTAAACGACTACGCAACAAGGACCGTCTAAGGACCTGAAATATTATCCTGATTAAGAATAATTGATTTATTTTAAAACAAAAATTCTTCTAACAGCATTAGATAGATAGATAGATAGATAGATTAAGAATGAGATAGATAGATAGATAGATAGATAGATAGATAAATAAATAAACAAATAGAAGTACCTCATTTAATCGTTCATGATTTCGTAGATGCAACAATTCCTTTCAAAGAATTTATCGTTCGTCTGAGGTAATATATATAAGCTTTAATGATAATTTTACTATTTTTTTTTATGGATAGATAAAAACAACCAAATAGATAGATAGATAGATATGTACAGGATCAGATAGATAGATAGATAGATAGATAGATAGATAGATAGATAGATAGAATCAGAATGAGATAGATAGATAGATAGATAGAAAGAAAGAAAGAAAGAATGAATGAATGAATGAATGAATCAGAATTACATATATATATATATATATATAGATAGATAGATAGGTAAAAATAACCGCTTAGATAGATAGAAAATAAACAAGTAGATAGATAGATAGATAGATAGATAGAATCAGAATAATATATATATATATATATATATATATATATATATATATATATATATATAGATTGATAGATTCAGAATGAGATAGAAAGATAGATAGATAGGTAGATAGATAGAAATAACCGCTTAGATAGATAGAAAATAAACAAGTAGATAGATAGATAGATAGATAGATAGATAGATTCAGATGTGAACGATCTTGACATCGAAGTGCTTCATGCAATCGCCGTAATATGACAATTTCAGAGAAATATTCATTTTTTGCAAAAAAAAAAAAAATGACACTCATATGAAGTTCTTGTGGCCGAATGGTCGTTCCTTGCCTTCTTAGATTTAATATGATATCTTTATTAATCTACTCCTATAAATAGTGACTTGAAAGACGAAGTCATAAAACGTTAATCCGATCTGAAATAATCTTTTATATTACATATTTTAATTTAGTATTAGGGATTATTTTTAATGTTGTCAATTTTTCATCACTGAAGATTGTCTTAAGAGATGTTAACTAGAAATTTAATCAAACTGACTCACCCTGAAGCGTCCGTTCTTCCAGTGATAGTACCTCATATAATCGTGCATGATTTCATAGAAACAGTCACAGATGTAGTCAATTCTAAACATGTCCATACTGTTCTTTCCATAAAATCCTATAAGAATAAAATATTTTCAAAAAGAGAAAAGAAAAAAAATCTTCCAATATTAACAAAAAATAAAACACCTGTATTTGTAGCGAAATTACGACGTTGACCAAACGTAATCCTGAATCCTCTTCAACTTTACGTCCCTTACGCAGGCTGAAAATTTAAATGCTGTTTTCTTAACAAACAAAAAAATTCAAAGAACGAGCCGCAGCAGGCATTGGCCTCCATGTCAATGCACACAAGACGGAATACATGTGCTATAATCAAACAGGCGACATCTCCACCCTCTGAAACAAGTAGACAAATTCAACTACCTAGGAAGCAGCGTCTCATCAACCGAAATTTTTTTTTTATCGATAGGCTTTCGATCATATGGAAATCAGACCTGACAGACAAAATGAAACGCAGTTTCTTCTAGCCTTTGGTCGTATCGATACTGCTATATGGATGCACTATTTGGCTGGAGAAGAAACTAGACGGCAATTACACAAGAATGTTGCGAGCAATATTGAACAAGTCATGGCGGCAACACCCCACAAGACACCAACTATACGACCACCTGCCTCCCATCACGAAAACTATCCAAGCAAGACGAACCAGACATGCAGGACATTGCCGGAGCAGCAAGGACGAGCTCATAAGTGATGTACTCCTATGGACCTCCTCATTTGTCCGAGCAAAAGCAGGACAACCAGCTTGAACATACATACAGCAGCTATGTGAGGATTCAGGATGTAGCCCAAAAGACCTGCAAGAGGCGATAAACGATAGGGAGAAGTGGCGAGAGAGGGTCAGGGATATCCGTGCTGGCGGCACGACATGATGATGATGATGTTGATGATGTGTTTAATGGCATATCAACCTTTAGTGGTTATTTGATGCCAAATCCATCCTTGGAAAAAAAATCTAGTGGTGCCATGCAACCCCTAGCCATAAGAATAAGTGAATTCAAATCTTTACTAAATAGAGCAAACGTAATAGCATCACTTGAGAATTAACTCGTTAATTGTATCAAATATGTCAGAAAAATTAACGCCGATAGTCATGTAGTAAACTTACCGAATTCACGGGCCAAATACCTGGCAATGGCCATAGTTTCAGGCATCCTCATGCCACCGTCCATCTCTAAGCAAGGTACGCACATACCGGGCATATCTAAAAGAGAAACAAATTTTTCAGAGACAATTCTCCATATAAGCATTAAAAAATGTGTAATTGAACTTTTGGGGCTATTAATTATATTTAATTTCCTATGAAATATCATGACAGTATTATTTGCTTATCCCAACCTTTTTTCTGCATAGGCAAACATATATATTAAGTAAAGTTGGCGACCATGGTCAAGGGTGACCAGAAGGCTCCTTTTTCTATAGCTACTACACTTAAGCGTAGGAAAGGGGGCTACTCCTTTCCATGGATTGCTCCACTTTACCCTTGATACGTAACATATACAGCTGAGTGTTAAGCAAGGAGGTATCAAGTAACGATTTTAAAGTCTTTCGTATGAATCGACTTGGGATTGAATATATATATATATATATAGAGAGAGAGAGTTTCAATCCCAGGTGGCGTCATACAAAGACTTTTAAAATGTTACTTGATACCTCCTTGCTTAAAACTCAGCAATATAAGGTACGTATCAAGGGTAAAGTCGAGCAATTCAGGGATGTGTATGTGTGTGTGTGTGTGTGTGTGTGTGTGTGTGTGTGTGTGTATGAGTGTCTTTGTGTATGTGAGTCTGTATATATATATATATATATATAAATGTAAACAAAAGGACGCTGCTGCTGCTACATAAATACCTTAATAATTCCCTTCGCCAACGTGGTACTCTTGTTGGCCGAGCGGTCTGAGACTTAGTCTAACGTAAAGTTGGATTGGTTTCGATCCCGGCTACGAGTGTCTTACGTGTTTAGGAACACTGAAGAGTTCTGATAGAACAAAACAGTCTATCTGTGGATGACAATATATATATATATATCTGGTAGGGAGCCCAGACTAGAAGGAGTAAAACTCTCAATTCTATATACAACGGTGCTTAGGGAGGGAATCCTGAAAATTTACCCTGCACATATACAGGTCACAGTAAATATAATAGAATATATAAACAGGGCAACAATATGGCAAAAGAGTATTGTGGTCTCGCTGAGAAACAAGGGGATATCAACAGAAGAGTTTATCTACTTGATAGATCATAGAGTCCATGATAGAGAAAGCTCAGTACATCCTATGGTGTATACAAATACTGTTTATCTTTCCTTGGCTTCTCACTGGAGTATAATGACAGTCCTTTCAGAAGGCAATACTGGTGTTGTACAAGCGTTCGCCACTTTAATTCCTTGATGTACATATATTCCCTTATTTCTCTTTTATCATATTTACCCAACCCCTCCGCTCGAGCAGGATATGACACAAAGTCAATTTTTTAAGCGGAGTTTAATAAGTTTTAATTCAGAGTGTTCCTTCTCCTAGACTAGTTGCCTCTCCAAGGCTGAAGAAACTATTCTGCCCTATTATTTACCCATAGCTGGAGGGAGGATAACTGGTTTCATACCTTTCCCAAGGGTATTAGTGCTATGTGAAATGCAATCAGTCTCGTTCAGAATTTGAACTCGTGTCGCCGTGTCCATTTCCTACGACGATAACCATTACACCACGGGCACTTATTTCTCTTTCATGCAGTCATCTCCGAAGATTGAGCAATCATCAAATATATCTACCAAAAAGAAAAGAAAATTTCACGTCTTTTTGGGCACAAGAAAATTCTTCGAGTCACATCCTGTACAAGAAGTTTGTTTGCTTGTTTGGGTTTTGTGGCATATCAACCTTTGTAGGTTATTTCATGCCAAATCCATGTTTAAACAAATGAACAGTTATATTTCAAACAATTCAGTTTAGGATGGGGAAATTTTAATTGTGAAAAACATTTCTATTCCAAGCTATTCCGATTAGTCAAACGGTTCTAATTCAAACATTTCAGTCAAGTATAAGTTTACAGTTTATATGTCAAAACAGTTTTATTTTAAGCAATTCAGTTTAGCATAAGTTCACAGTTTAGTTCTATTTGACACATATATAGGACCCTGTTAGGTGCTACCACTCCGGGTCAGAGTGGTCCTTTGAGCGATGGCAACGAAGGGGATCTCTGCATTCCGCAATGCTCCAACACAACAGGAACTTCACTATCTAATTGTTTAGTGTCATATCTATGACTCTCGTTGGTGGGGGTCTTACTCTTCTGCAAGTAGTAGCGCGACTGGAGTAGGAACTCGCTTACTACGATTCTGCAGTCCATCGCTTTAACCATTACACCACGAGGACATCCCCCAAACCATATGGTGTAGTCGGTGAATTCTACAATCTATCGATGTAGAAGGAATATATATATATATATATATATATATATGTGTGTGTGTGTGTGTGTGTGTGTGTGTGTGTGTGTGTGTATGTGTGTGAGTGTGACGTTCCAATAAGTAAGGGGTATTTTTTAAAAATCAATACAATTTTTTATTGTTTTTTTTTTCCATTAATCTGAATCATAATTGTTTCCACTAATAAAACATGCATATTGTGAAAATAACAATCTGGTGAAAGCAACGTAATAGTTCTGGTACCGTTCTATTTTAAAAGACTTTGTCCGATCAGTCAACTTAAATAGCATTACTAAAGACTAATATCGTGGTAAAAATCCTCTACGATGTGCAATAATTTGGAACATGAAAAATCTTACTATGATGTTGTAGTCAAAAACATCCCAGTTTTCAGGTTTCGATTTCTTTGTTTAATGGCATATCAACCTTTGTAGGTTATTTAATGCCATAGCCATTCTCCTAGAAGAACAGTAGTGGTACTATTTTACCCATAGCTGGGAGGATGAGGGGCTTCATACCTTTTCCAAGGGTATTTGCCCGAAAGTGAACGTAGTAGCGCGACTGGAGTAGGAACTCGCTTACTACGATTCCGCAGTCCATCGCTTTAACCATTACACCACGAGGACATCCCCAAAACCATAAGGTGAAAGCAACATAATACTTCTGGTACCGTTCTATTTTAACAGACTTTGTCCGATCAGTCAACTTAAATAGCATTACTAAAGACTAATTTTGAGGTAAAGATCCATTACTAAATGCCTTTCCACGATGCACAATAATTTTGAACATGAAAAATATTATGATGTAGAAGTCAAAAACATCCCAGTTTTCAGGTTTCCGTTTCTTTGTTTAATGGCATATCAACATTTGTAGGTTATTTAATGCCAAAACTATTCTCCCAGAAGAACAGTAGTGGTACTATTTAACCCAGAGCTGGGAGGATAAGGGGGTTCATACCTTTCCCAAGGGTATTTGCCCGAAAGTGAACGTAATAGCGTGACTGGAGTACGAAATCGCTTACTACGATTCCGTAGTCCATCGCTTTAACCATTACACCACGAGGACCATCCAGTTTTCAGCAGCATTGATCACCTATGGACAGCATTGAGCCAGATTGGGTTATTTGAGTAGCCTTCAGATAATTTTGGCGTGGAATTGACCTTTGCCTTCTAGCAGGAGATTCAAAAGAAAACCATGCAGAACCCATGAATTAAAGGATTTCTTGTTACTTACAACGATGTCGCAATCAGCACTGCGATATTGTAGAAAATAAAATGAATGTACTTGTACGTTAGCCACTAAGTCACGTGGACCTCCACATAGATCTTTTTTGGGGATGCATAAAAAAAGCAACCCCGAATTACTGAGGTGCTCATGATAATGTTTATTCAACAATATTCATATTGATAAAGTGCGGTAAAAAGGGTACCGGGTATGAATTTTTATTTATTTATTTATTTTTCCATTTTATTGATATATTTTTTGAATTAAAAAATACATGAATCACATCATAGCCGAGGAAACAAGCGGACCTTTCTTGAGATATGTTTAGAAATCATATAATGATGCTTGGTTAAATTGAAAAGGATAAAAAATATAGGGAGCTTTATTTCTAAAGATTCCTATCATCGAAAAGCCGTCCCCAACCTGAAATGACACACTTTCTTCTCTGTGTGTGTGTGTGTGTCTTTCTCTCTCTCTCTCTCTCACTCTCTCTCTCTCTCTCTCTCTCTCTCTCTCTCATGCACCCCCACACACATATATATATATATATATATATACTTAAAATTGAACTGATGTATGTGTGATTGTGTGTGTGTGTCTCTCTCTCTCTCCCTCCCCTCTCTCTCTCTCACGCACACACACATGTATATATATATTTTTAGATTACACTGATGTATGTGTGAGTGTGTTGGTAGGCGTGTCTTTCTCTTTCTCAATCTCTCTCTCTCTCTCACCCACACACATGTATATATATATATTTTTTAATTGCACTGATGTATGTGTGTGTGACTCTTTCTTTCTTTCTCTCTCTCTCTCTCTCTCTCTCTCTCTCTCTCTCTCTGACACACACACACACATGTATACATATATATAATTTTTAAATTGCACTGATGCATGTCTCTGTGTGTGTGTCTCTCTCTCTTTCTCTCTCTCTCTCTCTCACGCACACACACGTATATATATATATATATATATATATATATATATATATATGTGTGTGTTTTTTTAATTACACTGAAGCATGTCTATGTGTGTGTGTGTGTGCTCATTTTAGTTTTAATACTTTTAATTTTAAAAAGTACATTAAAGTTTTCAGCTTCAGGACTTTCTGATCAAGACACCCTAGTAACCGGAATTTTCTGTTTTACTGTAATGAAAAAGCTAAAGTATCTCATTTTAAGGCTGTTCTTTTGATAGAAATACACGGTAGTTCCAGCCATTTTCCTTGCTCTCTCTCTCTCTCTCTCTCTCTATATATATATATATATATATATATATATATATATATATATATATATATATATATATATATCGGGACAGGGTAACTAACTTCTTATATACACTCTTGCCCCAATATTTCATATTCGTTCCTTAGAATAGACAGTCGTTTTAAAGCGTTTTTATATTGGCCAGAATAGCAGTCGAAACTAAATGTTATAAATATATCAACTTCTTGCAATAGTTCCATAATTATAAATTTCTTGCATTCAATTGAACTGAAGTAAAAATCAGTAGATGAAACTTTATTTTAATTTTCTCCATAAAAAAATCAAATTTAGTTGTGAACCTATGTTGAGATGATATTTTCGAAACTTCTTGTATATATATATATATATATATATAGAGAGAGAGAGAGAGAGGAAGAGAGAGAGAGGGAGAGAAAGAGAAGGAGAGAGAGTGAGTGGGAGGTGCAATGTACGTTAGAAAGCACGATGAATAACAAATATACTCGATGTATATACATATGTACAAAAAAGAACTATGAACTTACCATTCCTGTAGCGGTCCCATTCGGAGAACTCGAACCTCTTGTCCATGTATTTGACGTTAGCAGCAGCGAACATCATACGTAGGATCTCGGCACGTCCACGGCCATTGAAATAGTACAGAGTGTAGTTAGGCATTGTAAATGTTCAATTGATCACACTTCCAAAACGCTAAGATCGAGTGTGGCACTCTTCGGCTCCTTCTTTAAAACTGATTCCAAGAAAACACATTTAGAGAATTTATACTATATCTGTGCCACCCACACAATAATTAAAAATTCAAATTCAAAAGAACGGCAAAACAAATAAAATGTTAGAAATTAGATTGTATGACAAGAACAACTAGTTGGGTGACAACTGACTAAGACCCTTCTTTTGAGACATCTTGGAAAGTACAAATTTTAATGTTTAACTAGCGTTGCAGATTTGGCAATACAATAGCGAACTCCTGGAACGACCTCAAAAAGTGTAAAATACTTTTTTCTTGACCTGTACCCTCAGAGCGGCCAATGCTTTCCATTCTTTTTTTTTTTTCTGTTGATGGAAATAGTAATTCTTTTTTTTTTTTTTTTGCTTCTTTTGGATTGTAATGAAATCAAATAAATAATTAAATAGAAAGAAATGGGGGACTTTTCCTCAGTGAATCATTTATCATTTTGTTCTTATCTGTGTTTACCACTATCGATGTCCTTACTAATTTCAATTAAATCAAGATTGTCGGTCCCATTTTGCTGTGTTTGTTAAAAAAGAAGTCATTAATTCTATTTTCTTTATTATGTCTACGTCAATTAGTTTTTTTTTTTCCCTTGTTTTTTCAAGTGAATCTCCACTTTCAGGACAGGTGGTCTTTTGTAAAATAAACACAAAAGTTCTAACAGGTTTACATCCGCTCATAGTACATTGAGACCAGCGAACCTCGACATGAATATTCCAGTACTTCTTTTAAGACAGACAATCTTAAACGAGGACTACATGTGAGTGAGTGCGTGTGTATTTACCTAGCCTTCTGCAGGACCAGGGTGCGACACAAGGTCAATTTCCAGCGAGGTTCAAGTGGTGGGATTTCAAATGTTCCCTTATCCTCGACCGGTGCGCGTGGTGTAATGGTTATCGTCACAGGATATGGACACGGCGATACGAGTTCAATTCCTGGACAAGACTGATTGCATTTCACATAGCACTAATACCCTTGGGAAAGGTATGAATCCAATTATTCTCCCTCCAGCTATGGGTAAATAGTAGGGCAGACTAGGTTCTTCAGCCTTGGTGAGGCAACTAGTCTAGGAGAAGGAAAACTCTGAATTCAAACCTGCTAAACTCCGCTTAAAAAATTGACCTTCTGTCATATCCTGCCCGAGCGGAGGGGTTGGGTAAATAGGATCCTCGACCGGTTGCTTTATCAAGGTTAAAGAGTCCAGTCGTCTCTATTGTTTTCACACAGCTGGAGAGAGAATAATTGGATTCATAGCTTTCCCAAGGGTATTAATGCAATCAGCCTAGTCCAAGATTTGAACTCGGTTTACCGTTTCCATTTCCTACAACTGTGTGAGTGTGTGTGTGTGAGAGTTTATGCAATGATAAGGCTTTTATATGTGGATGTGTGTCAGGCTATATATATATATATATATATATATATATATATATATATATATATATATATATATATATATAACATAAGTAGAGACACCATTGGTGATTATAGTCGGGGAACGAAGTAAAACTATAAAACAACGAAGGACGCTTTTCATACGGTACTTTTGAAGTTGAAGACACCGGAAAATTTTAATAAAATCGGGGTATATATGTATAATATATAGGTAAAATGGCCAGGTAGAGGCGGGGAAAAAATTAAGTAACCCCTGTATCCAGAAGTTCCCCAACTATATCAAGAGTGTGACTGTTTAACTGCCAGCACAGAGAGGAGGGATTCATAGAGATATAAATGGCCTCTAGAAATTTGAGATGGAATTTATTTCATT
Organism: Sepioteuthis lessoniana; assembly: GCA_963585895.1. Classification (NCBI taxonomy): domain Eukaryota; kingdom Metazoa; phylum Mollusca; class Cephalopoda; order Myopsida; family Loliginidae; genus Sepioteuthis; species Sepioteuthis lessoniana. The sequence continues at coordinate 2,514 of CAUZXS010002338.1, read as the reverse complement.
TCCTGTGCAGGACAGAAAAACAATCATCTTCATAACGAGTTCTGCAGTTATTTATAGTGAGCAGATGCTCATCAATTGCCAAATCCATTGCTTGGGAATGCCCGGATGTTAATCGGTTTTATTTAAATTTTCCGGTGTCCTCAACTTCAAAAGTACTGGACGAAAAGGGTCCTTCGTTGTTTTTCAGTTTTACTTAGTTCCCCGACTATAATCACCAATGGTGTCTCAACTTATCATATTGTACAAATTTTGCTGTACTCATAAATTAATTATTTATATATATATATATATGTGTATGTGTGTGTGTGTGTGTGTGTGTGTGTGTGTGTGTGTGTGTGTGTGTGTGTGAGTGTGTATAGTTGGGCAAAAGTCCTTAATGTTTGAGTAATAATAAAGACACATTTTGTCCGTATGATTTCATTTGGTTCCTTTCAAGTTTCTTTACAAGCTTTATGGTTTTAGGTTGACGTTGGTAGACGAATTTACCAAAATTGTCCCAAGTGCTCTCGGACCTTTCATGGGCCCTCATCAGGGTTTGTTTGCTTGAGTAAATATAGGTGTTTTGGTTTTTCGGCGGGTGGCTTTTAAATGTTAATCTTTTTTTACAACACTTCAAAAGTTACGTAAACGGGTTATTGGATCAAACTGAGACGCTGACGAAGACATTTTATTGGAAAAACTGAAAAGCCAGGTGTAATGAATGAACGAGTAAAGTATTTATCCGACCCCTCACCTGGTTGGATTATTCACTCGGTCATTCTATTCGATATGCCATAAAACCAACCAACCAACCAATATTATAAGGCTATTAAAATTGGTTAAAATAATCATTCATTATGGTCCATTATGGTCTGCGTGAGGATATTGAGTCAAACGAAAATACAAGACTGATGACTTGTTCTAAGAAATTATTCTTTGCATTGAAATAACTCGTCTTGTGTAAATTGCTCTTATGGGAAAAGCCCAACCTTAGGAGTCATCATTGATATATATATATATATATATATATATATATATATATATATATATATATATACCAAGGGGTACGAATATACAGTTTGTGTGCTCAATACTAACAGCAATTATTATATCATTAATTTGGGATTAATGATTCATCAGCACTCAATGTGCAGAGCTAAAAGAAATCCTTTTATATGTAAATAAAAAGAAATAAATTCACTTTCTTGGTATCATTATAAATTTATTCCAGGCTCTTATAAGTTTTTATTTTTCGTAAATACCTTCCTAAGATAAGAAATTCAAAATTCTTATTTAGATGTTTTCGTATTTCTTTCCTTGAGAATGGAATTTGAAATAAAAATTATTATTTCTATTTTTTAAAATAAATAATTTTCAAGATTTTTTAAAACTTTTTAATCAAGAATTTTTAAAAAATAAAAGTTGAAGTTCTATCTATTATCATTTTTCCTTTATATAATATATACATATCGTTAAAAAATACCGTTACCCCTAATTTTTAAACTACAGAAAATTGAAAAACCTAATCCTAGAAAAAGGGAATCGTGTTATATATATATATATATATGTGTGTGTGTGTGTGTGTGTGCATGTATGTTTGTGTATGGGTGTGTGTGTGTGTGGGTGTGTATGTGTATGTGTTAGTTTATGCAATGATAAGGCTCTTATATATTGCTGTGTGTCGGTTTATATATATATATATATATATATATATATATGTATGTATATATATATGTGTGTGTGTGTGTGTGTGTGTGTTTGTGTGTGAAGAGAGAGAGAAAGAGAGAGAGAGAGAGAGAGTGAGTTTATGCAATGATAAGGCTTTTATACGTGGATGTGTTTCAGGATATATATATATATATATTGAAAGACCTACTCCTAGAAAAAGTGAATCGTGAATCCACAGTAGGGAACAATTCCATGAAGACAAAGAAATTATTCAAATTTCGAATATTTAAATATTCCTGGTAGAGAGCTCAATGTTAATAAATTCACATAGGAAATAATATTATTTCAAGAAAAAAAGACTATATTCGGTCACATTAGGATAATAAATTTATTTCCATCCTGTTAAGAGCATTGATATGAATCAAAGATTCTTAAATAATTTTTAAGGGGACTTCATCAGATCTAATAGGAAAATAAGATTTTAAATAAAGATGAAGTCCCGTTAAAAATTATTCAAGAGTCTTTGATTCATACTAATGCTCTTAACAGGATGGAAATAAATCTATTACCCTAATGTGACCAAAAATTGTTTTTCTTGAAATAACACACACACACACACACACACACACACATATATATATATATATATATATATATATATATATATATATATATATATATATATATATATACTGTTATATTTTCGCTGCAAGTTATTCTTAACACAACTTTGATTTAAAAAAAAGCACGGGATTTTCTTTTTTTATGATATGATGCTTTTCTTTAAATAATCGTCCAATTGATTGAGAGGCCTGCCTCCAAATGCTTTCAATAATATCGATTTAGGTTTTGGGGGTGGTTATCAAT